>JAECMU010056880.1:0-11084 GCA_016106625.1 Dracogyra subfuscus | reverse complement strand
TGTGATAAGCTGTCTGTCGTTCTTCAACCAAAGAAAAACACGGGTTTCTTGCCACTTAACTGAGTGGACAAAGATAATTGTACATGTCAGTGAAGTGATGGCTTTCCCCAAGGATGATAAACTGAAGTACATCAGAAATTAATTTTAAAACAAATGTCATTTTTATCTTTGTAGCCTACACAAACCATTGACGCAAGCCATGTTGTCATCACTGGATCACAAAAGTTTCTTGAATATTATTTGCATAGGAAAAGGTTACACTGTGAAAGTTTTGTGTGTGTGTGTGTGTGTGTGTGTGTGTGTGTGTGTGTGTGTGTGTGTGTGTGTGTGTGTGTGTGTGTGTGTGTGTGTGTGTGTGTGTGTGTGTGTGTGTGAAAGTTTTGCTAAGTGTTCGCATGACGAATAAATGCATATGACGCAAATTTGCATATGAGTGAAAAATACTTTTGTACAACCTCAGGACTAAGTGCAAATTTATTTATGTGAATAAATTCTTACTCCAAAGGCCGTGATATGTACTGTCCAGTCTATGGGAAACTTCAAATGAAAGATTCCTGACTTCCGTTTGTAAACAGTAGCCTATCAGTTGGTAGTAGGTTTCGTTTCGAAAATAATCATGTTAGACATAAACTTGTCGTTATGTGTTGAGGTGGCGTCACACAATAATTATTCCTTTTCATTCATCATTCGAGTCCAAAGCAAGTAGTTTCTTGTAAGTTATACAGGATTTTGAATTATATAGGTGCATGCATGGTATGTAAATAAAAGAAGAAGAAAAAAGAAGACATTTACAAGTAATGAAATATTTTACATAATTTTCGTTATTTAGTACACAAAACATAATTCTGAAACCTTTAGGGCCTTGCATTGTTCAAATAGTTTGCAACTTTATTTATTTATTATTATTATTATTATTATATAAAAAATTGTATATTGTCGATCCATGTATATTGTCGATCCATGTATATTGTATGTATATGATCTGAAGGGTCCACGGGAATAACCTATGATGTTACATTTTTTGGTAGGTGGTATATATATTAACGTTTACAACTCTGCAGTCGTGGAATATATTTGCCTTAGAAAGCATAATTTATCATAATTATAGGTTTTAATTTAGTGTGTCATTGTTACCTTGGTATACACGACCGTTATACTACTGACCAACTGTTTGGACATCATAGATTATTCTTGTATACCCTTCATCTGGATTTTAAGAAGAAAAAAAAAAAGTGCTTGGATACGGTATTTTATGGATATTTAAAACAATATGCACACACCCAAACTGATCATTTCTAAAACAGAATATAACTCAGCATATTCTAATACTTTAAAGCACATATAAAAAGCTCATATGCAGCATAAACATCAACATAAGGCAATTTAAATATTTGCTGTGGTCTTACCATAGCCTGTTTATTTTTTGTTTACGTGTATATTTCAGTCATCTATTAATCTTCCTTATCTCCCTCCTTTTGCATCGTGCCATACACCCAGCTGTACACAGATGTAGAACAAGTTCAGTGTCATTGCGAGAAAACCGCCATCCATCAAACAGACTCGCCCCTACAGACGGATGTACAGTAGAGAAAACCGTCCATACTGTTTATAAACGCCAGAGGGAATCTATCACTGGAACATGGATGCCAGGTGCAGCATACGTCCTAGTCATACTGTGTGCGTATTAAAGCATACATCTGAATGATGAACAGGACGATGATGGTTATCATTGTCATTGTGGTGACATCATCATCATCATCGTCATTAGCCAGAGTATTCTGACTGGAAGAGAGCTAGACGGGCATTTGGACGGTCAGTCCAGCTCTCTTACAATCAAAGTACTCGGGCTACATCGTCATCAAAGTGGCAGTGGAGATACGCTTTACATATAGTCACTCAACTATGGTTTCGAATATCGATCTTCTCAATAAACGGACAAAGTAGGTTTTTAAATATTATTTTTTGTTTGTTTACCGTTCTTACCACTGCTTCTTGTCTAGTACATCAAAAGACTGTGGTATGTAGTATTCTATATTGCCTGTGGGAAAGTTCATATACGAATACCATTGATAAAGAATAAGAGTGGGGTTTTTCTCTTCCACTCTAGACCAAAGTTTATAATTCTCATATTAGACAGCCAAGATGGCCGTCGAACGAATATAACTTCAGCATACGGTATTATGCTTTAAACTCGTCTACCTAGACATACTCGACGAATAAAATATGTTATTGCCTCTTACTTTATACTTAAAATGTTTCAGCAAGCCGTGTTTTGCACCACGATTCCAAACCACGAGTGAGTGCTCTGCAAGGCTCAATGGGTAGGAGTAAACCACTTGCACCGACCAGTGATCCATAACTGGTTCAACAAAGGCCATGGTTTGTGCTATCCTGCCTGTGGGATGCGCAAATAAAAGATCCCTTGCTGCCAATCGGAAAGAGTAGCCCATGAAGTGGCGACAGCAGGTTTCCTATCAAAATCTATTTGGTCCTTAACCATGTCCGACGCCATATAACCGTAAATAAAATGTGTTGAGTGCGTTGTTAAATAAAACATTTCTCTCTCTCTCTCTATGTTAAAATTACCAAATGTCTGACATCCAATTGCCAGTGATTAATAAATCAATGTGCTCTAGTCATGTTAAATAAAACAAACTTTACTTTGATATACCACTGACTGGAATGAGAAATAGCCAAATGGGACCAACACGGATCGATCCTAGACGGACTGCACATCATGCAAATGCTTTACCAATGGGCTACATGCTGCCCTATGAAGCAAGTAACAACAACATTTAATGCAGCATACAGTAGTACACTGATTACAAAAAAACTACACAACTCATTTAATGATATAATAGTAATTTATTATGGTTAATGGCTTTCAAAAGAGTAAATTAATCATGATCTCTCAACAAGACGATCTCGACATGCATACAGCCCACATGGTAGCTGGATCGCGAGGCGCTATCCCAGATCACACCCACTCACAGGCATTTATCTACAGATAGGTCAGTTTTCAAAAACACACTAATCAACATATAAACCAAATACAACAACAATCCATCAAGTCGTCTCATGGAATGCTTTCTAACAATCGCAAAAAACCTGAAGTCACCAATAATGTATCTTACCAAAAAGCTGATTAAATGTCTAAACTAGAATATAATAAAATGTATGATCTGTAAAGTCTAGTATTTCATTCACAGAAACAGTAACAGTATATACAGAAAGAAAAGGAATGCATTGAAAATAAATAGGTAAAGATCACTTTGAAATGTTCTCTTTAAAATGGAAGTTTAGACCACCATTCTGTTTTACTCAGATAAGAGTATCAAATACCAGCCTTGGCTTGTGAACATGACACTAAAATAAATAGCTTTTTTTCTTCTTCTTCTTTTTTTGATACAAATATAGTGGCTAAGCACCGGTTCCAATCTAGAGTTTTAATGATGAAGGTGTAAGGCCAACACAAAGACTCATTACATTGACTTTTCTCTTTCATTAAGCACTGCCCTGGACACATAGCTACGCTGTGAGTTTAGGACAGCATGTATGAGCTATGCATGGTTGGGTTGGTCCAAATGCTATGATGTGACCTAAACAAAATGACCTTTAGAACTCCATGAACATGGACAAATGTTTTTTAATGATTTGTCTCAATATTTAAGAATGTGGGGGCTAACAAAGCTATACAGTTCATAGTGTGTACAGTGGTTCATACTTCAATGGACATCAGTAATGATTACAATCAAATCTTAAATAACTATCTTGTATAGATGCCCTTGTTTCACAACTATTTCCCTTCAATAAAGAATTAAATGTGAAAAAAGAATTAAGTGTAAAAATCTTTCATTCTCCCATGGAGCAATAGAAATTTAAGTATCTCCATGCTCATAATCTTGTTTAAGATGCAGTTATGACCATAATGCAGATATTACTCAGAAACTTTTGTTCAGAAAAAAGTTCCCTGTACAAAATAATAGATGCATGAATAATTCAAAAAGTATAAAACCGCTCCACCACACGCTATGACATGATAACTGCCTGACTTATTATTTATTAAAGTAGGCTGACAGGCTTCTTAACTGTGTCAAATAAAGGTATAAACATTTTACTTCCGCAATTAGGGATCACATGACAGTTGCAGTGGTGATATAATGGGTATTCTGAAAGGTAATATATTGTCAAGTGTACATTAGTAAAACCTGCAGTTAGTTCCCTTATAACCCTTCTGTACACAAATGTATCTCTTACCTCTGAATAAATAATACCTGTTTACACATAAAGGCTATATCTGTCATCATTTTTGGTAACTTTTTCACTGTTCGACTGTAGTCAACATGCCACATAAAACAGCATTAATAAGTTGTAAACCAAGTTAAGAATACTTTATAAATAATAAAACATTAAATTATTACAAACCAAATAATTTGCGTGTGATAATGGCTAACAGCATGAAAACACACAATTTATAAATATATTTCAACAAATATTTATAAACTATTGCTAATTAGTTATATAACATTAATGCACCAAGAACAGCAAACATTATTGTTACCAACAAATCAATTACTATCTTTTTTTTTAATTCACAATCACTCTCCATTATTGATGACTAAATGATTATAACAGTGTTAGGTACCTGCTACATTATTAACATATGGCTGGTACATTTTACATGTTCATCACACTCAAGTTTCAAATGATAAAGAGAAACAAATATTACATAAAACAGGACTTTTTGTTTTTAATACATTGACAACATTTTGGGGCACAAACTGATAACCAATTTTGCACAAAATAAACCCATAGTATAAGCAAATAAAACTATATCTATACTATTGGTTTTATATATTACTGGATGTTGTTAGAATATAAACAATTTCTGGTAATAAATACTATTAACAACATCAAAGAGTAACAAATTTCATTTAAAACTACTAAATATATCAAAGAACGGTTTTGTAGCAACCAACTAACTGTGATTTCAAATTAATATCGAAAACATATTAATAATAATAACAATACACGTTAGTTTCTGATGGAATGTTAGAAAAGTGAAAAAATAAACCAGAGTGTGATCAATAAATACATCACATTTCGGACTTCAGTAATAACTGCTTAAGTTCGATGGTAAGTAATATATATCCCAAAATCATGAAATTATTATTTACGAAGCTGGCACAAAATAATAAAATTTAAGAAATGAAACTGGTCACGTAGATTCCATTTTGAAAGATGTTTAAAATATAGATCGGGTTTTATACAAATGGCAGATCAGACACATTTATCTTACTATAACTTCTTTGAAATAATACAATAATAATTAATTATATTTAAAAAATAAAAATATACACACAAACTTATAAATACCTATTCACAATCTCTTTAGGTATAAATATAAGAATTAACAATAATAAGCATACTGTATACCAGACAAAAACTAAACATAATATACAGCATAACTACAAAATTTCAACCCATTTCATTAACTCGGTAAATGTACAGAGAAGAGCAGGTAGTAATTTGAAAGGAATGTGTTAATTATAGATTACCATAACTGTATAAAGTAAAATACTAACATAATGTTAATAATATAACAAAAATCAAACAAAACAAATTAGAAAAACATACTAACACCAGCAACACAACATAATACCAAAATAGCACACAACATATTTAATAGCAATAACATTTTCACTATATAATTAGTGATAAATAGCAAATATTTACGACAGAAAAAAATCTTCCAAAACAAAACAACAGCAAACACTTGTGCATTATTGCTATATTTGATTAATATTTTATTATACCATTCCCACTTATAAACAAGAATTTTTGTATGGACTATATATTTGTTACATAAACACTTTTCCCTTTTTTGGTTTATATAAAATTAAAATATGCATGTAAACAGTGAATATAAACAAATGCATTTTGTTTTGGTTTGTCTTTCCAAAATTAAAAGGCAGGAAAAGTTGCTTTTAGTCTTAGGATTATACCGGCAGTTTCAGTGTCAAAGTGTGTTACCCAAACATAAAATGGAAAACCATGCAAAAAGTTATTTTTTAACTCATTAATTTTTGTTGTTAGTCTATTATGATCACAACCATGAAATAGTTTGCCTCTATGTACATGTTTTAACACGACTAATACATCCTCACACGTGTATTCATAGTAACGCTCTGTTTTCATCTTGGTTGGCTTTTAACATGTTATATAAATAACAACATTTAACGTACTTGAAACGAAACTCACATATTGCATATGGTACTTTACAAGTTTTATTTGAACAACCTTATTTACATCTACTAACTAAGATCAAATGATCTAGCTATGTTATTCTGCATCTTCCACTATTAAGAACTATAATGAAATAAATAATAATACAGTCTTTAGCGGAATCTGTTAATGTACTAGGAAACATATTAAAACTATGACAATGATGTATCAGACCTTGCCGTTTAAGGAGAGCTATCACTCCCACTCCCCATCACTTACCTGAGACTAGTTCGAGAAGAGCAATTATTAGCTCACCAAAGCATGTTAATTTATATGGTATCAATATGGCAATATCTTAAATGGCTGGCCATAATCTAATTTGGAGGGGGGGGGAATGAATCACTCCCCTTAATTTTCTTCATGGTCTGGTGTGCTGTATTAGAGGTATACACACGCAACAATAACTATCGAACATAGCTTTTAGATTTTATGTCTTACTTGGATAAACTGATAGCAAAATATTGAAAATATCTACTAAAAGATATCGCCATTTTACCATGGTATTATAATCTTTTGTTTGGTGGGACTGTGTTCCTATATTTTGTGAAGTTTTATCAGCTAGTATACAGACAGACTATAACAGTTTTCACCTGATGTTACACAGTTTTAATCATACCAAGTACACCATTATAATGGAATGAACAATACACAATGATTTTGTAGTAATATTTCTCACAGTATAAATACCGAGAGAAAAACTATTAGACATTTAAAACAAAATAATATCTCTAATGATAACTATGTAATAAAAGGGCTTTATTGTGGTCCTAATTTATCCATGCACAGTATAAATGCTGGGAAAGAAATGTATTGTACATTTTTAAAAACATTTTTATTGATAAACTTGTAATAAAAGAGCTTTTTTATAGTCCTAATTATTCATACACTGTCTAATGTCTTTTATCTCAAGTACATTTGTAAATTAAAAAACATCTTACCTAAATAATATAATTCAATAAATATGTCACTTTGCTAATTAAAATGACAATGTCAAAAACATATACTAAATTAACACATGTAACTGACATGTTATAAATTAACATAAGAAAAAAGAAAGAGAAGAAAAGAAGAGATAACATTACATGGCAGTTATAAAGACACATATAACAGTTATATTCTCAGTACATGTACATCTAACAGATTACTTACTGATCTACTGTGGACTAAAACAGGTATATATATATACCAGGTCCCATGCTTTTCAAGTGGACTCTGGATTACGCTTTCATGGCAACTAGAGTCAACACTGTAAACATTATATGTGTGTACTCTGGTACAAATTCTCATCATGGAACTGATGGACGGATTTTCATTAAACTTGATATGTAAAAGGTTTCATTTATCAATTTCTCACAACATGTATTTGGTGACATTTAAAAAAAAATCCAAAACATTATAATAATATCTCTTTGTGAATGATGATTTCATTAATAATACTAAACAGGCCAGGCAGCTGGCACAAAGTTTAACTCCAAAAGTAAAAATAGTGAACATGAAACACTATATATAATAAACAGTTGCTATCTTTTTAAACAGACTATTCATAGTTGCTACAACATGAAACAACTAAGAAAACAAAACATTTTTAAAAAAGAAAACAAAGAAAGAAGATAATCTCTTAAAAAACTTAACGGAAGTCCAATTTACAGAAAACTAGCTACAAATCAGAGCTTTTGTATTACAATTAACAAATAATTTTATTGAATAGGAGTCAATAGGTAGAGTTTAAAACAGAGGCATGCAGTGTAAACTGAAGATTTTGTGGTGAGATGAAGATAATTATTTTATAATTAATATTGTAGTCTAAATAAACTTTTCTTCAAACCAGCTAACATTTTAATTTAGTCAATGCTAATACTTCAAAATTTCAACAAGATTGTATAATGGTTTCATTTGTTGACATTTATTGCCTGGTTTTAAACAAATGTGCTAAAAAACCCAGTGCAGAATTAAACCTCTTATAGATTATTAACATGTTTAGTGGAAGTTGATTGGCCAATACAAATCACCATGACTCCCTTGTATCCCTCTGTAAATTAAACTGTTATATATCTATATGGATGGGATTTAAAACAATTTATTTATCTAATATTCAAAACTAATCTAGTTCTATTTAATAATAAAAAATCTTTTTATAATAAAAGTTTATGGGTTGGGTTTTTTGTTTGTTTTTTTTGAGGGGGGAGGACAGGGGATGAGGTTCCAGATGGAACATCCACAAGTACACTCTGACTTAATTAATCTGGGACTTATTGTTTGTAAGAAATGGAGCTAAATGCAAGAACTTAACATAAAAGCCAAATACATCTGATTCAGTCCTTTATCTTGTCCTGTGTGTGGAAAAATTCAAATCAGGCAATCTTGCTAATAACTACGGACCTAATTCACAATGGTCTCTTTGGCTTTGCTCCTCTTTGTAAGACTTTTAGCACTGCACTGCGAGATCGCAAAGTTGCAAGAGTTTAGTGAATTAGGCCCCTGAATTCTAAATATAGGGATATGGGCTTTTTCAATCAAAAAGATTCACTTGCGAATATACACCTGGGCCCAGTTTTACTAATCAATCTTAGTGCTAAGATAGCCTGAAGTACATAACTACCTTATGCTCTTAAGGTGATTTTTAGCACTAAGATCACTTCATAAAACAGGTCCCTGTACTTGAAGTAACATAACATTTCTTTAAATACAATTTATACTTATGCGTACCTATTAAGCACAAACCAAGCTCTAATATATAAGCATATGCAGATTGTTCCACACGTGTTTTGAACTGTTACCACTTCAGCTTTAAAACTCTAGCCTAATAATTTTATCACCAACTTGTGTACATACATGTATTATTACTTCCAATCAAGGTCTTTTAACAGTGGACAGTAACATTCATACCTAGCAGGACTAGAAAACCAGTTTTACTGAATGTCGTCAGTCCACAAGATAATATCATATCTTTAAAACAAAATATCACACAGTGATGCAGTAGCTGGCCAAGTCTCAGAAAGTTGTTATCTCTTGGTGATGTAGTAGTTATCAGAGGCAACAGAGTGATGACAGTAATACCCTGTGCAGTGAATGGCCGAGTAGACTGGCGCTGTGGGCGACTAACTGGAATGTTTGTACCGGTCCTGATACTCATGGTGCCACTTGTTGAAGTCTATGTTAAACACTAACAAACAGCCAGTGGCCAGTCCTGCAATCAGGAACCTAGAAGAAGAAAAAAATGAAATGTGGAAATATTTACCTGCAAAAAGAACCATTATGTTAGTTTTAAAGTAATAAACTGGCCTCGGTGGTGCAGTGGTTAAGCTATCGGACTACAGGCTGTTAGATACATGGTTCACAGCCCAGTACCTGGTGTTTTCGCTCATGTCAATTTCTGGTTTTTCCGGAGTTGTGTTCATGTCACCATTCAGCAACATGGTTCCTGCACATATAAGCCAAACAAATTTAAGACCTTTTTAAGACTTTTTGCATAAAGTTTAAGACCTATAATTGCAGCAAATGAAACATAATCACTGCCATTTACATAACAAAACTGTGCATGCGTAGCCGGAACAATCGGAACAACCGGAACATGTCTATGTATACAGTTGCGATGATTGCGGGTCTAGACGGTCTGATACAAATTTCAAAATTTGTAATATTTCAATACAGCAAAATCTTGAAAAAAATATGAAACTGGCTAAATAAAATTTAAGACCTTTTTAAGACCATCAACGAAAAAAAGTGCCATTTTTAAGACTTTAAGGCCGTGTAAATTTACAAATCAATATAAGACTTTTTAAGACTTTTTAAGGATCCGCGGGAACCCTGAGCAAGTGCTCAGCAAAGAGTGCATTGTCTTCAGAGCCGTCCATTGCAGGGGACAATACTTTGAAATCTGAGGTAACCGGAAGTTGGTTCACGTGGTTTTTACCAAGGTAACCAATTGTTCGGTTACGTGAATTATAATTGCGTAACCCATGGGTTATCTGACCGGTTACCTCAAAATTACATTGAAATTATATTTTAAATATATAGTTTTTAGCTCAAACATATAGTTAATACGAATACAAAAGAAAACATTTTACTAATGTCTTTAATACTTGCTAAAGTTAACAATATTATAAGAGAACCGATACGCGAACAGAACGACGGTTCGCGTGAAATATTGTGCCCTGCACTGCATTTGAAATACCCGTCTTAAGGAAACTGTAACAGACCATCACACTTGGAATCTGGTCCCAAGCATCCTTCACCCACTGGACGACAGTGGAGAGGGGTGCTCTGTGCCTGCTGCCAGTTTTGGTGTAGCTGTGTTCTTCATTCATGATCTATTCATTCTTACATTCGACTTAATGGCTTGTTCAAACTAACATCAAGAGGTTGCAACACTGACATGCATCCACCCAGAATAACAGCCTATGTTTTCACACATTCTGTGAGAAGAGTGCGGAACATGTCCCAGACAAGAAGTGATCTGCAGCACCATGGAACCCCGGGCCTCGTCATCCACACCTCTTCCAACCACTGAAGAACTAGTGACTCGTTTATCTACCCTTTCTCGTTTACAGCAATCACAACACGTTTAGGAAATGTTTCATTGGGCATCGTCTTTCTTTTGAAAATCACCATCGCCTTTAGTTTGGTCCCGTCTGCCATACAAACAAGGACCACTGTAAAGTGCTGTTTCTCAGCACCACACGTCTTTACCTGAACCGTGTGTGCCCCCTTTCTGTCTACAGTTCTGTTTCCTGGCATGTCAAAATTGGAGAAAACTTGAGGTGTTTTCTCTTTTATTATACATTACCGATCCTGAAACA
>JAECMU010056856.1:0-16258 GCA_016106625.1 Dracogyra subfuscus | reverse complement strand
TTGCAGTCATGTCTGGACCTAAACAACATATAGACAATGATAATGAGTGGCCATTTATATCACGAGTTGTTTTAAGATATAGCTAACGAGCGAAAGCGTGTTTGGTACGTTTTTAAACAGCGAATTGTGAGATAAATGATATCTAACGGACACTATGTTATTTGTTACATATCCTTAACATTTTCGACTAACATTTATTTACAGCCGTTATTATTATTATTATTATTATTATTATTATTATTATTGCATTATTCATATACATACAAAAGCTTTACAACAATTTTCGTAACTGAATCTTTGATTATATAATTATCTCCTACATAAGAAATATCATTTTACAAGCAGAATCCTGTCCTGGACGGAGAAGCCGGCTGAGGCCGGCCCCTGCACCCAGAACAGGCGTGCGCTACAACAGCTTGTTCTGAATGTGCACGTAAAACCCTATTACATTGTATGACATGACAAGCAGAAAGTATTATTACTTTTACTTGGCACTAACAGCAGTTCACAAAATGACAAATGTAAATCGTAAAAGCAGAATATCATCACTGTATTAATTATCATAAATGATTCATTACAGACGAGGTGCGGACTGGAACCTACCGCCAGCTGTTTCACCCCGAGCAGCTGATCTCTGGCAAGGAGGACGCCGCCAATAACTATGCCCGAGGTCACTACACTGTTGGCAAGGAGATGGTTGACCTGGCTCTGGACCGGATCCGCCGTTTGGCTGACGCCTGCACCGGTCTGCAGGGATTCGTCATCTTCCACAGCTTTGGTGGAGGCACCGGGTCGGGTTTCTCCTCTCTGCTGTTGGAGCGACTCAGCATCGATTATGGGAAAAAGTCAAAGCTGGAGTTCGCCATTTACCCGGCCCCTCAGATCTCTACGGCCGTGGTGGAGCCGTACAATTCCATCCTGACCACCCACACGTCCCTGGAGCACACGGACGTGGCGTTCATGGTGGACAATGAGGCTATTTACGACATCTGTCGGCGGAACCTGGACATCGGGAGACCGACGTACACCAACCTGAACAGGATCATCGCCCAGATTGTCAGCTCCATCACGGCTTCTCTGCGTTTTGACGGCGCCCTAAACGTCGACCTGACAGAATTCCAGACGAACCTGGTGCCGTATCCTCGGATCCACTTCCCCATGGCTACCTACGCGCCGGTGATTTCGGCAGAGAAGGCCTACCACGAGCAACTAACGGTTGCTGAGATCACAAACGCCTGCTTTGAGCCAGCCAATCAGATGGTGAAATGCGATCCACGTCACGGGAAGTACATGGCAGTTTGCTTGATGTACCGAGGAGACGTCGTTCCCAAAGACGTCAACGCCGCCATCGCCACCATCAAGACGAAGAAGTCCATCCAGTTTGTCGACTGGTGTCCTACAGGGTTCAAGGTCGGCATCAACTACCAGCCGCCCACCGTCGTTCCGGGGGGAGACTTGGCCAAGGTCCAGCGCGCCGTCTGCATGTTGAGCAACACGACCGCCATCGCTGAGGCATGGGCGCGTCTCGACCACAAGTTTGACCTGATGTACGCCAAGCGCGCCTTCGTCCACTGGTACGTCGGTGAGGGTATGGAGGAGGGGGAGTTCTCGGAGGCTCGCGAGGATCTGGCTGCTCTGGAGAAGGACTACGAGGAGGTTGGAACCGATTCGTTTGACGGCGAAGAGGAGGAAGAGGGAGACGAATATTAAGACTATGGCGGATTCTTTATGTTTTTAAAAATCATATTTGACACTTCTATATTTTTTTTCTTGTCATTTACAGAAAAAAATCCTTTACTTTTAAAACTGTAACACCAGTTTTTAATAACCATGTTCCACTAAGTGGATTACATCATCAAAGCACCTATTGTTGTCTTGTGATATTGTTGTCTTATGTGTATTATAATAATTTCATTTGTGCTTTGTCTAGTGTTCAGACACAATGAAAATTGTACTGTCATATAATATTTGGATGAAACAGCTTCTAAAGGTACCCGACAAATTTATTTGTAAGAAACAAAATTATAAACACATCTGATCGTAATTTATGACTTGGCCTATTATTTGTGACGACGGTATACATGTATCTGAAAAATAACGTTTTCGTAATCATTATTTCTAATATATTCTTAATCATAATTCTCTGCGTCCAGAGGAATACCAAAATTACAATAGTATTCAAAATTTCAATTAAGCATCACACCTTTTAAGATTAATATTATCGATGTATTTGTAGTTTTAAAGTCATATTTGTATTAGTGTAAATGTCTTTAACAATATTTTTAAAAGTGCCTTCGCTTGTTTTAATATGCTCCATATAAAACGAATGTCTTTAACACACATTCGTTTTACATTATGTTCGAATGTTTTTTAATAAATGTTTTATATTACTTTTTTAGGGTTTTCATACAAAATTTATATTTTATATTTAACTATAGGAATAACAGTTCACTTATTTATATATTTACGAAGTAAATAATGCAACTTAACACCTTAAATATTAATAGTAGTTACCTGGTATTCTTTTTGACAGCTATATTTAATGTACATCTATTACTTACTTTCTTAACATTTTCTACAACGTTAATAAAGCTATTTTGCTTGTTTACTGGGTTTATTATTATCGTTGTTGTTATAATAATAATTATTATTATTACTATTATTATTATTATTATTATTATTATTATTATTATTAAAACGGAGTTATTTTTAAACGCGGATCAAAATTGCCTAGGTACACATTTTGTGACTATGAGCACATAATTAATTTACTTTTCCAAGTGCATTTAGGGTATTGCCTGCAGTAATTCTTGGAATCAATTTAAAATAAATAATGAAGAAATTAGCAATATTAATATTCAAAATAAGCTGTTTGAAATTGAACAAATTATTAACAGGGTGCAGGGAAGTACACAGAGATGTTTGTTTTGTTTAACGACACCACTAGAGCACATTGATTTATTAATCATCAGCTATTGGATGCCAAACATTTCGTTATTATTACGCCTCTCGACAACACTGTAATTATTAAATAACTAAAGTTAATGTTCGGTTCTTTTTTGTTGTTGCTGTTGTTGTCGTTGTTATTGTTGTTGTATATTATGTAGTTTGTTTGTTGCTGTTTGTTTGGTTGTTGTTGTTTTGTTGGAGTTTTTTGTTTAATGTTTATCCCACTGCCCCCTTTCCTCTCTCTTTTGAATTCCATTTCATTTTTTCCCGATCTTGCAACTCCTATCTATCAACATTTTTCACTGTCCATCTCCATATCCCAGTCCTTGATTCTGTAACCGCGATAGATACTTGTCTTTTGTGACTATCTATACCATACACCTGCCATTTTCCCTCAGCGGTCAGGATTAGGGTTAGGGTTATTTACGGCTATATGGCGTCAGACCACACGGATATAAAGAGAGGAAATCCGCTGTCGTCTCTTCATGGGCTACTCTTTTCGATTAGCAGCAAGGGACCTTTTATATGCACCAACCCACAGACAGAGCAGTACATACCACGGCCTTTGTTACATCAGTTGTGGAGCACTGGCTGGAACGAAGGATGCCAGTTGGGTGCAGGGAAGTACACAGAGACTGCACCCGTAGATGAAAGAAGGAACTGTTTTATTTAACGACGCACTCAACACATTTTAATTACAGTTATATGGTGTTAGACATATGGTTAAGGACTACACAGATATTCGGAGAGGAAGCACGCTGTCGCCACTTCATGGGCTACTCTTTCCGATTAGCAGCAAGGGATATTTTATATGCACCATTTCACCGACAGGATAGCACATACCACGGCCGTTGATATACCAGTCCTGAGTCGTGTGGCTGTGACGAGAAATAGCCCAATGGGTCCACTGATGGGGATCGATCCCAGACCGACAGCGCATCGAGCGAGCACTGTACCACTGAGATACGTCCCGCCGGGTAGGTGATGGTGGGAACAGCTCAGAAGACAGATTCGGAGGAAACGGACAAAAAGGGTCAAAACAGACTGAAACCGTGGAAGTAATTGGAAACGGGTTTTTTTTTTTTTTTTATATTAGGATAATGCGAATAATAGGCAGAGGGTGATAGATGAGAAAGATGGATGAATGTGTTGGGGTTTTTGGGGTGATGTTTTTGTTTTTTTGTGGAGTGGGGTGCAGGGTGTTTTTTTTACTTTTCAAAACCCTTCACAATATTGTCTTAAATAATAAAACCATATTACAATTCCTCTGGAATTAAAAGAACAATTAGTCGTCCTGTTTGTGATGGTATATGTGTGTATGTAAAAGCTATCAAACTTATAGCAATACGAATGGTTCTGGGTGTGACATGGTTTAACAGATGGAATAGTCTTGCCCATGAAAGTGAAGCTTGTTCTTGAAACTTCACACTCAGCAGTACCTCGATCTTCGTCCACTCGCTCCTATCGTGCCAGAAGATTAAGATTTGAAAGGCACCTACTTGCATCATGGCTTCATATCTCCCGCCAATTTAGATCGCCGTCTGCGTAAGTCCTTGCACATGGACCTGTAGGTCCCTATTATCATCACTAATATGTTTCTACAAAAATAAACTAATCTTTGCACAGTTTGTGGACTGTATTCCAGTCAAAATGTCGTGGAATTCATTTGTCCACATTTACTTGAAAACAGTTACTTGTTCTCGTAATCAGAATTTTTCTTTCGCTGCTGAAGTATAAATTATTGCACAAATAATATAAAAATTACTATATTTTAAAAAATATGATTTTTTTTAGCCTACCTGCTTTAATAAATGCTTTGTTTGAAATGTGTAGTATGACCTACACTACACGTGTATTACCTAATGTGAAACATTTTAAACATATTCATGAAATCGTCAAACTTTTGAACAAAGTACACACAATCCGCAAACATTTATTGGATTTGTTTTTTAACAAAAAACTATGTACGGTATACTAAGTTAGTATTAGCAGGTTTATATATTTTTTATTGTTTTTTTTGTTTTTTGTTGTTGTTTTTGTTTGTTTTGTTTTTTGTTAACATTAATTTGTCAACATTCTGTCAAAAACAGACGATTTGTAAACAAAGGAGGACAGCTCTTATGACTTTATTATCTTGTACGTTTTAAAAGTTTATTTTTATGATTATGCTGTAGGCGTAATATTATGGGAAAAACAATTTAACACCGAACAAATAAATGTCGGGTTGTCTGACTTGTAGATTATGTAAAGAAAAAGCAACCCAAGCATAAAATATTTTATATTACCGGTCTCGGTGGCGTCGTGGTTAGCTAACGGTATACAGGCTGGTAGGTACTGGGCTCGGATCCCAGTCGAGGCATGAGGTTTTTAATCTAGATACCGAGTGAGTGCTCCGCAAGGCTCAATGGGTAGGTGTAAACCGACAAGTGATCCAAAACTGGTTCAACAAAGGCCATGGTGTTTGTGCTATTCTGCGTGTGGGAAGTGCAAATAAAAGATCCCTTGCTGCTAATTGGAAAGAGTAGCCCACGTAGTGGCGACAGCGTGTTTCCTCTAACATTTTGTGTAGTCCTTAACCATATTTCTGACGCCATATAACCGTAAATAATATGTGTTGAATAAAACATTTCTTTCTTCTTTCATTCGTTATTATTTGATAGTACATACTTGTTTACACATGTACGTATGTTAACAATTTAAAGATATACGACTGGCTGCTCCTGGGTAATGATCAGGTCATTAATGCCATACAACCAATGAAAATCAGGCTAGTATTGGCTTTTAATATGCGAAATAGAGACAGACAGAACTGAACACACACACAAACACACACACACACATACACATACACACACACACGGAGAGAGAGAGAGAGAGAGAGAGAGAGAGAGAGAGAGAGAGAGAGAGAGAGAGAGAGAGAGAGAGAGAGAGAGAGAGAGAGAGAGAGAATAAAAAACCACGTGGTAATTACCTCGCTGGATACTAGACACATCATTTGTGACAAGTTAAAGTTTGTTTTGTTTAACGACACAATTAGAGCATATTAATCAATCATCGGTTAATGACTGACCATTTGGTAATATCTACACATGTAATCTTCAGAGGAACCCCGCTACATTTTCCCATTAGCAGCAAGGGATCTGTTATATGTACTTTCTCGCAGACAGGGCAGCACATACCATGACGTTTGATATACAAGTCGATGGTCACTGGTTGGAAGTTCGATCCAACAACTAAAGCACCTGTGCCAACTGATAAAAGAAAGAAATGTTTTATTTAACGACACACTCAACACATTTTATTTACGGTTATATGGTGCCATACATATGGTTAAGGACCACATAGATTTTGAGAGGAAACCCGCTGTCGCCACTTCATGGGCTACTCTTGTGTCGATTAACAGCAAGGGATCTTTTATTTGCGCTTCCCACAGGCAGGATAGCACAAACCATGGCCTTTGTTGAGCACTCACTCAGGGTTTGGAGTCGGTATCTGGATTAAAAATCCCATGCTTCGACTGGGATCCGAACCCAGTACCTACCAGCCTGCAGAAAGGAAAGAAAGAACTGCTTATTTAACGATGTCTCAGTGCATTTTAAACTATATATTTGGTGTTTAACATAATGTGGTCATTTAGACATTTGAGCGAGAGAAGTTGGAGAAACCTGCTGCCGCCAAAAGTTTTGCATCTATTAAGAGATCTTTTAAATGCACTTCGCCAGGTACTGGACAGTACATCCCATTATTTTAGACTTATCAGTCGTGGAGTACGGATTGCGATGGGGAGTCCATCGACGGCGGTCGATCCTGCGGCCCATCGTACTGATGTACTGTAATTATTATAATGGAAGTGGTTGGTATTTCTTCTTATTGTTATTTTGTTACTAAATGACATATGAAAATTTAAGAGAAGGTGTACGCCAAACTTACTTAAGTCGTAGAATGGGTGGCGCACCTTTTTCACGTTCCAACCAGTGATATACTGGATTGTGGCATGTGCAAAATACTATAACTCCACCCATGTTGGAGACAACTTGTAACATTTCAAATTCTCATATATTCAGTCCGTGTGTCCCTTCCCGAACGCCTTACCGACGTCTCTCCTTTTAAAATTGGTCTCTGATAGAATAATATCTGTGTATTGTGTTGATGAAGTAAAACAAACGTTGCTGTTTACTTCGTCTGTCCTTTCTCGGACATAGGCCGTCGACACAGCTCTTCAAAGTCGTCTGTTCTAATCTCTTGTGAAACAAACATTACTATCATGCAAAAACAGTTTAGTATAGTTAATTTTTTTTATTTTTTTTTTATTTATTTTTTTGCTTGCTTGTTTTTTGGTTTTGCTGGGGGTGGGGATGTTAAAGAGAAAATGAACTTCCTAAATACAAGACAAGTTGGCAGTCTCAACTATTTGGTTTGGTCTTTTTTTCTTCTTCTTTTTCTTTTTCGGGCTCAATATACGAATTTATATCATATTAAATTAGACATAATATTCAAGAGGATACGCAATCGCGATCGCGATTGCTCACTAGACTAGTTTTTGCGCCTATTGTGAGACGAATGCTGTATAATAAAAGACGATGGTACCAGTTAAATTGTTTACAAGCGCATGGTCGTCTGAATACGCTACTGGTCACTCCAGTAGACACAAGATTTAAAGGTTGTTCTATGACAAATAGAATCCCATAGGAGATATATTTATTGCCCAGATAAACCTCTGTTATATTTATCATCCATGGCAGGACTGGTGGTGTTAATTTCCCTATCAAAAGTTCGGGAATATTCTACCTTTGACCCAGTCGAATGATATTTGATTTTGTGCTACCTTCAACTTAATATCTTAAGATATAATTAATCTATACCAATGATCATGTACAGGTATAATCCTTAAACAATGAGGTTTGGACAGTACGTTTGAGCCATTTTGAAGGTTTAATAAGAATGGACACGGAATGAATAGAATGATGTTACAGCACATGATACGATGTTAATGAAAAATGTTCATTGTTCCGTAATATTACAAGATTATCCTCTGATTATCCGTCGCCACGTTCAAGAGGACAAGTTAGCCAGTAATCCGGACTTAATCAGGAAGGGAGGGTAGAATCCAAAAACCTCATCTTCCCAGTTCTGTGGAACTTTCTGGGTGTATGTATAGCTAGGGGGCGCCTTAGCTCTCAGTGGCTTTGTCTAGTGGAAGACTTTCGACCGGAATTGGCGCGTTTGGACCTCTCATAATCCCACCTCTCTTCTTGGGTTATGGATCTGTTGAAAACTAACTCCCTCAACTAAGTAGTATTTCATATAGAATAGCTTTGAAATGCGGCGTTTGCGAGAGATGCGTGCACGTTTGTCAACATCCCTGGCACATACCTCTCTCTCCACGTTAGGAATGATTCGTCCAAGATCTGCGATTCTGCTGAGAATGGAACGTAACCTAGATCCGAGTACACATTGGCGCATGCGCGATCGATCATCTGTGCTATCGGTAGACTGATCTGCGTCCGCCATTTGAAAGCGGTAACGCTTGCGTTTTTGCGAATTGTACAGACGGCACACGTGTCCGCCATTCCGCCATTTGTAATGTTAAAAACATACTGCTTGATCTCCTTGGTTATTTTCATCCCTAGGAATTTATACAGCTGCTCTGCCATACTCACGGGAGCTTGGACAATCTTTTCGTAAAGTAAAATGGCTACCCTTCCGGGAAATTCTTTTCTCAGCCGGTATGCGTTATCCAAGTCGGTTTTCACTTGTTCGCAATGCTGGGGAGATCTCTGTGCGTGCTGCTTCATGACGTCAATGTTTAAATTTAGGATTTTCATCTGAGCGAGACCTAGTTGGACACGTGACAAGATCGTAGCACGCGGGTCGCGGATTAGATGAATGACCTTGAGGTTGGGAAACTGTTTCAGAAGTTCCCCGGCCATACTCATGTCCAAGCGAATGGATTTGACAACAACTTGTTTCGAACCGAGGCACTTGGATACCAGGTCACCGAGGCACATCTTGTGGAAGTGAAGGAGTGTGGTGTTCTGCGCGCATTTGAGATAGTCACTGGTGGAGTGGCTCTTGTCCATGTGGTGTTGGTGCAATGTGAGAACGTCCATGTCTGCGAACTTGCACCTGAACACATCTTCAACAGTGCTCACCATCGGAGACGCTTCTAGACGCTTTAAACTGAAAAACAAAAACGCTGAACATGAGTACGATACCTTCCGTGTGATGACTTACGGAATAGTCCTAGGTATATTTCACGCGGAATGGTTAATCCGGTCTCGGTAGTGAAGTGGTTAAGCTATTTGACTTACGACTGGTAGATACTGGGTTCGCTTCCTCGTACCGAATCACCACCACCACCCCATCCCCCAATTCACTAGGTTGATGGAACCCACAGTCCAATGGGAAGGTGGAAGAGCAAAACACTGACATCTCTCTCTCTCTCTCTCTCTCTCTCTCTCTCTCTCTCTCTCTCTCTCTCTCTCTCTCTCTCTCACTAATCACTGAGACACAGTCCTGGACACACATCCGTGTTGTGACCAGGACAACGTGCTTAAACCTTAATTTGATTTATGCACAAAAATAAGTAGGAAGGAAGGAAGGAAAACTATTAAGCCCTGTTTACATGGACCTATTTATCCCTGTGTCAACATTACCCTCTGACGCAAACATAACCCTTGAAAGTAAATGTAGTCTTGTAAACGCATTTTAGCCCTGGTGTAAAACTAGACACTGTGTGGCAATTTACTCCAAGTCTTGAGATGAAGCAATTCTTGTTACTCCCGTAGGCAAAAATACATCCGTAGGCAAATATATCATGTAAACGTTGTTATTACTGTATCAGACTAGGGCTAAATAACAAACCTATTCACTAACATAGGCTTTTTATGCACTGTCAGAAATGCCAATAATATTACACACAATGGATATGGACACAAAATTGGTCGCTGGGTAAGTGCTTCCCCGACAGATCTTATCCAACAAGTCAGAAGAACATGATACTATGCTCATTATTTGGTTGAATGGAATTACTTTTTAACGAGACATGTCGGATGAAGTGAACCTTCCGGGACACTTTGATATGAGGTGGGTAAAGATTTAAAATATCTTCAACTTGGACAATGTATTTGATATACTTAGATAAATGTTAAATAACAGTTCCCTTATTGTAATCTGTCTTTAAACAATTACAAATGTATCCATTAATTTCCAAGAGTTTGGGGTACATAATTATATATATATACTGTAGAACCATTGTGTATTGTGACATAACAATATTGTGAGATGCCAACTGTATCTCAAACTCTGTATGAAAACTATTGCACTGCCATTTTTATTCAACATAGCATGTATTGCGATGTTAGCTGTTACAAAACAAAACCCCAAAAATGAACTTACACCAAATGCGCAAGTTTCCCCTTTGCCGTTTGGGTCAAATTTACCTGAATTGGCAGAATACCCCTAAGAGCAAATGCTGCAAGTAAACAAGGCTTAAGTCTAGAGCAGCGGGCAGCATAGCCCAGTGGTACAATGCCCGCCTGATGCGCGGTCGGTCTAGGATCGATCCCCGTCAGCTAACCACTGGGGTTTTTCTCGACATAACCATATGTCCGACGCCGATATAACCGTAATTCTAATGTGTTGAGTGCGTCGTTAAACAAACAAACAAACAAAGTCTAAAGCATAACGTCATATAGTATTACGGTGGAGATTCTAAGACCAAGCGCAAAGCATCGATTGTTTTCCTTTTTGTAATGAAGTGGTCAAAGAGGAAAAAAGACACATCGCTAAAAAGGATTGGTTTTTGTTGGGTCATATTTGAATAATACAATAAAAAAGAAACAATTAATATATCCCATCAGACAGCGACTCTCTCGGATAACACTGTCAGTTACATCACCAGCTGTGCCATTCCTTTGCAATACAACCATTTTTGTTGATCGTGACTGGAATTTGGGCAGTGAGAAATGTTGTGCAGTCTGCAATACTTTCCCAGTGCTCTCATGAACCCTAACTGTTGATTACCCAGTACACAGATGGTAACACATACATGTATGTTGATATCACAACATCAGAATTTGATTTGTCCGTATTATATCCTGAGGTCAAAACGACCTAAAAAAACGACCACACAAAATTGATTATGAATCCCCTGTTTTACGTAAAAAGATATTTAATTTTTTATTCTAACCTAGTTAGATCAAGGACTCCAGCATGTTATTGTAAATACGATGAAAACCGGCTATCTTGGATTTGAAGATCAAGATGACTTGATATTACAGATATAAACTCACCTAATAGTCCAGCAGTAGAGCAGATAACCGGGATATTTAGTTCCCACAAAGTTTTTTTGCTGTTCTTATATCTTTTGAGGGTGCTGATCATAAATCTGGATGATGCCACCCTGGCACCCTTGAGCGTTTTGCATAATATGCAAATTAAGGCGGCCATTACCAAACATTTTGAGCCCTAACTCACTTATTATACAAGATATACGAACAAATGTAGTGTCTACATCTAGTTTTTCTGGGTCTCTGATTCAGATTAGGTCATTGCCGAAATGATCTAATAATTTACATATGCATAATTATGCAAATGAGGGGCAGTCATTAACAAAAATACCTTTCTACCAAAATCAATTTTATGGTAGATAATATAAGTAGACAAAGTAGACTTATACCAAGGTTATCAGGGCTCTAGAGTCAGATGTTGCCATTGCCATTTGACAAAGTGGTCCCAAGATTTGCATATGCTTAATTATGCAAATGAGCACTGTCATAACTGAAAACTGCGCGTATGCCTAAAACAAGAAAATTGCACCAGTTATTGGAATTGTCATTATTTGTAACTGTGTGCCTGCCTAGGTCATCAGGGTCAGTATTTTGAATCAGGTCAGTACTAAAGTGGCACCATAAGCAAAATTAGGCAGATTCTACAAATCAGGGATTGCTATTTTTGGAAATGCAATATTTACAATATCCGCTGTGACAATGACCCTGTATATCTTCATCATATTTAACAGTTAATCCATGTTTTACATTTAGTCCATTATCAAGTCAATATTTTCATCATCATCTTCTTCTTCTTCTGTTTCTGTTCCTTTCTGCGTATTGTATGGATTTTGGCATTGTGTTCCTCCAAGACAGGTACAGAAGAATGTGCCTGCGTCTGTCTTTGGGTCATGTCCGCGACATCATTTACAACTCTGCAGCAGATATGCATGCTGAGAGCCCAGCGTTTCAAAGCTGATGGCTTCAATGTAATGCCTATGATGCCCTTTGGCCCATGTCCATATCGCATGAAAGTAGTCTCAATATACATGTCTAAACAAATCCCATTCCATATACCTGGCTTGTGGCGCATTACATGCTCCCCTTTCTTGAATTTTTGTAGAATGTCTTCAGGAAGTTTTTCCATAGATCTGAGATAGTATAGTCCATACCGAGCATAATTGTAATGGCCAGCTGCAAAAACGTCAGGCAGCATGTCTTTAACTGCCCAGAGATGCAGAGGCCAATCACCCTCACGCTCTGCCCGAACGAACATCATCATGAGAAGTACCGGCTTGATCAGAGAGTCAACCCACAGTATTGTTGTCTTACTCTGTTGAGACAAAGACTCCAGTGAAATCAGCAGATCATCATAGCATTCAAGTGTATCAAGAACTGTGGACAAAACTTCTTCAGTGACAATACATAGTGCCCTAACATTCTGGGGGAACATTTTCCCTGAGAGCATATTTTGCACCCCACCAAAACTTGATTTCATAACATTATCAAGACTGCTATTGGCAATCAAGACCCCTACACATCCAACGAAACTCATGAGGAGATGCATACCACCTAGTCTAGGAATGAAATGTAAGAATCTCTCCTGGTAGACCCACTTAATACCTACTGAAACCCGGTACAATTGCTGATCATTGGTAAATACCGTGACCACTTGTCCACAAGCATTAGTAAGTTTCTGGGCCTCAACCATTGCAGTTAACATAGTATCTGGGTCGGCCGGATTCATGTCAATTAAAGGACGGTACACTGCTTTGGTAGCTGGTTGCACACCTTGGCCCTGTTCCCTTGGCCGTGCTGTGTTAAAACCACTGAATTTAGGAGTGTCCTCATCAGATGTAACTTTCTTCAGAAAATCAAAATCCAAACATGTTGCTCGGTTGAGAGTTACAGCTTGTTGAGCTAATACACGCAATGGCAATACACTACTCTTAGATTCACTTTCTGGCATGACTGGGGTTTTTTTTGCCCATTATATCGCTGGATTGGATTGTCCTCCATTTGTCCATTCATTGTATCCTCTGCTTTAAGGCGAGGAAATGTTTCAATTTGTTTTGTCCCACTATTTCTATCATCATCAACAACTGTCAGTAACATCGCAAGTACATGCGTGCTCACACGTCCATTTTGCGATGATATATTTGCATCAAAGTTGTCTGCAACAACTTGAATAAGTCCATCACTTTCATTTGAAATGCCCATCAAGTTTAAGTTTTTGAATGCTGCTGTAGTAGCTGAACCTTTATAACGAAGCACCTCATCATATGAACAAGCCACAGAGAAGTCATAGAATTGCTCTATCAGCGACTTTTTACCAAGCACAACACCTAGTGCTATTTGAAGGGTTGTGTGACAGTTGTTTATGACACTATTCACAATGTTTCCAATGAGAGCAGCAGGTGCAGTATGATTCAGCTTCTTGGACAACTTCATTAGCAGAGTTAGCATTGTTGGACTAACACATTCAAGTGCACAATCTAGATCTATACCTGCTCGATATGTGTTTTTCTCTGGAGCAAGTTGCTTGGATTCAGAGATAATGCTGCGTGCTACTTTCTCAATGAAGAGCATATGTCATCGTCATCTTCTTCCGGAACTAACCGCAACAGCCCAGAGGCTTTGCTACGGAACACTAGCAACACCATTACCAGTTAAGACTAGCAAATCAGGTCCAAAGTAATCAGACAGCTTAGTGAGAAGAGTCTTGCGACTATATTGCTCACCACCATGAGACAAGTACACATTATATACCTTCACAGAATTCCAAATTATTGACTTATCAGCTTCAGTGTCAGACACAGTTAACAGGAAGGCCTCTTTCATTTCTGAATTTGGTGTTGATGTGGCAGCATATGTTGCAAAACTAACAGCACGAGGTGACATAAATTTGTCTCGACAATCCTTGTGGTATCTTTCATCGGCTGCATGCAGATCACTTACTGCACCAAGAACGCGTAGCTTTACTTGTATTTCTTTATCATCATTTCTCTTATCACAAATATCTATAATGGATTCTTTTAATGTCTTTGCCTCTGGTCCTAGATTGATAGTTCGACACAGTACAACCCTGCGCCAGTGATTTGGATTTTTTTTTTATCAATGTCAATGATACATGGCTGACCACAGAATAAACATTGTGCTCTAAAGTCAAAAGATGTTGGTGTTTCTGACCGACGGGATCGTTTTTCCAACGGAATGTCTTGGGTGGGTGTGTGATCAAAATGCCACTTTAAATGCCGTTTCAAATGTGATTTTGATGTATAAGCTGATACACAGTCTCGATGACAAAAAACTGTGGCATTTTCATCCTTTGCTAGTAACTGCTCAAGGGATTCATGGCGACCATCCTTGTATACTTTACTGCCTTCAATTATTGAACGAATTCGTTGTTGTCCTGATCTAGTCAGTGGCTTGTCGGATTTGCTGTCTTTACACGGCTCAAAGTTGCATCATTATTATTATTGTGATTATGTAGTGGTTATTTCTAGTATTTTGATCAAGACAGACCAAATCTTTGCAGTAAAAGCACTGTCCATGTTTTGGTAAGACAATTAAAAAGACTTGTATTTACCTTGGGTTTGGATGTGGAACTTCATAGCCTGGTTTGGTCTGTTCTTTGGGGGTTTGTAAAAAGAGTTGACTAAGTGAATTCAAAGGCAATGTGACTTGTGTTATATGTTGGTGCTTGACAGAATAGTTAACATTATACAGTATTAATTCTGTATGTGTAACAGAGTTACTGTATGCCAGTGTTTGCTAAGATGTATGACATTGTTATGTATTAAAGTGTTCAACATGTAGCCTCTACAAGATGGAAAGTTATTTTTGACTGTATGTGACGTCATTGATGGTTCTATTTTAATACAAGTTATACATCTGCTGTGGATATTCAAGTGTATACAGAAAATTGAAGACTGAAGAGAAATAATTTCTGGACTTTCTAGAGAGACTATTAGTAACACTTTTACCATCTGATTATTATTGTTTAAACTTAGTTTCTCTGTAATTAGTGACATTATAATTGTATTTTAACTGTGTTTACTGTAAATTAATTTATTAAATTTTCTATATTATTTGGTGTTATTATTTGTTGGTTTCACGCTTAAAGGTCATTTCTACCATAACACTCGCCATAGAATCAAATAAAATCAGATCCATTTAATGTGACCAATCATTATATCAAATACAAAACTGACAAAATATTCGTGCATAAACAAGTTAATTTCACCCACAAAGCATACAGATGCAGACATAGTCATATTGTATCTTTTATCAATTATACGGTAGGATTTGACAATAATAGCATTTTTGGTAATGTTGACCCCTCATTTGCATAATTATGCATACGCAAATTGTTGGATAATTTTGGCAAGGGCTTAATCTGAATCAGAGATCCTGAAAACCTAGGTGTAGACACTACATTTATTCGTTTTTCTTGTATAATAAGTGAGTTAGGGCTCAAAAATGAAATTTTGGTAATGGCCGCCTTAATTTGCATATTATGAAAAACGCTCAAGGGTGTCAGGGTGGCATCATCCAGATTCTTGATCAGCACCCTCAAAAGATATAAGAACAGCAAAAAAACTTTGTGGGAACTAAATTTCCAAGTTCACCCAAAATACAGCATTTAACTGCTGGACTATAAGTATTGTTTTCAATATTGTCTAAATAGACACTTCATTTATGATTTAGCCAAAATACTTCAAGAGTTCGGCTGTTCTATAAATTAGCAATATGGTGGACAACGGCCATCTTGGATCCCTTTTAGCGATGTGGGTTTTTCCCCTCCTTAAATCATAAAATTTACCAGTTCATTACAAAGGGAACACAACTGAGGTTTCCCCGAACTTCACTGGTGACAAACGTAAACATTAAAAGTGCTTTTGTTTTCTTATTTAAAAAATAAAATGTTTTGGTACTACTTTCTACGTACTACACGGGTGTTAAAATAAGAATATCCAGCATTACCGTGAAGGTTTGTCGAGATAAACGGCCGGCAAGTAGTATTTGACAAGTCGATC
>JAECMU010056843.1:3122-14816 GCA_016106625.1 Dracogyra subfuscus | reverse complement strand
ATGTTTTGGAATCATTTAAATTCCATCCAATGTTAATTATACAGTTTTTAAAACATTTTGACTCCTATACAAAATTTTAAGATATACTTAACTTGATTTTATATATTGTATTACACTTCCACCCCACAGCTCCTTACACTGTGGTTTTACATAAGTGTATACATAAATAATGTGTTCATATACTTACCATTTGTGACACCCAATAGCCGATATGTATTTTTGTGCTGGGGTGTCATTAAACAAACATTCATTCATTCATCTTCTGTTTCATTAATTACACTTTAAGTCATCCCATTGGTCCAGATGTATAATGTGAGTTTGTTCATTTTTAGATGAACGTAAAAATAAGATTGTCAGTGAGAGAACATAATACATGTACCTTATGACATCACTTTCTACTGGTATTTTGTTATTATTGAGCTTTATTATTTAGAATCAAAAAACATAATTCAAAATAAAATAATTATGACGTTTTTGTTTTATTACTGGTAAGTATATTAAATTTAATTATAAAAATTGTCTGCAATCTCTTTTATGTTCACCTGGGGACAAATTAAAAACAAAATAATTTGCAACCTAGTGGGTGAACGGCTTTGCCAATTCACTCAGTTTGTGGATTATTATTATTTTTTTTTTTTTTTGGGGGGGGGGGTTTATACCCCGATGAACATAAAAGAAATAAAAGCCAATCCTTTTGAAAGAAAGAAATGCTTTATTTAACAATGCACTCAACACATTCTATTTACGGTTATATGGTATCAGACATATGGTTAAGGACCACATAGATTTTGAGAGAAATCTCGCTGTCGCCACTTCATATGCTACTCTTCCAATTAGCAGCAAGGAATCTTTTATCTGCGCTTCCCACAGGCAGAATAACACAAACCATGGCCTTTGATATACCTACCCATTGAGCCTTGCGGAGCACTCCCTTAGGGTTTGGAGTCGGTATTTGGATTAAAAATCCCATGCCTCGACTGGGACCCAAACCCAGTACCTACCAGCCTGTAGACTGATGGCCTAACCATGATGCTGATCCAACCCTTTTTAAAGACATAGTTTCATATAATGCATTACTGTCCCTAGCAAACCACACTGATTACTTAAAAAACTTATTAATAAATATGACTGTCGTACTTGATCAGGTCGGGTCGGGTACGAGAAAGCCACATCTTGGAAGTTTATATTTCCTAACACACTGTGGAATGGTATCGTCTCTCCACCTTTCAGACGGATGTCAGGTTTCGCGTTGATGAACTGAAACAATAAAACAACAGACTACCAAAGTATTTACAAAGAGTAGGTGTCAGTGTACAACATGACTAAAATATATTTTTAAAAAAAGAACATGTTTTACAATACAAGATTATGATTATGAACATTTTGACAATGTGTTTGACTCTTCATAGCTGCCAGTTATACAGCAAGTTGTGGTATTATTAAACAAACAGTCCTTTAGTTTCCTAATTCATTAAAAATTATCAAGTAGCCAAGTTAGGTAAGTTTTGTTATTATTGTTATTGGTACTTAGTCCGAGTATCTGTGAAGAAACAACATTGCCACCTTTGCAACCCATCTCTTGCAAATTCTTATGTTGAACTTAATAAGTAGTAAATTCACATCTCGACTACAAAGATACCAGATGACAAGAAGATAACACAGGTACATGTATAACACTTCTGTATACACAAAAGACCCAAAAGTCCGCCCATCATTACTGCAATATTACATACAATTCACCCAGGTACAGCAATGATAAGATGAAAGCAAGCAGACAAACCTCAAACACTCGAGCTCCTGCTCCGATTCCTCTAACTACCTGGCCAAATAACAGTGACATGTGAGCTAGAGATCTAAAAATATAAATAAATAAAAAAAATTAAATTAAAAAATAAACCACAAAAGAAAGAAATAATACAATAATTTGTTTAATATATTTCTCTTATCTTCAGGTATATGTAACATAGCTATCGTATGGAAGAAAGCTATGTAAGAAATTTCTATCTTATATGGGATATCATGCGCTTGTGTTTAACATGACGTCGTTTGTAATATATGATGTCATATTAATGTGAGGTAGTGACGTGAGATCATTAGACAGTTTTAAATTAATATTTTGTTATTAAAACCTTCATTTTAAAAGCTATCTTGTTAATTTGTAGTGCTGAATTTTATTTAACACATGAAAGAAACACGGTAAATACAATAGTGTAGTTTATTTATGCCAAAATGGTCGAATAAAAAAGACCAAATGTGTGTTTGCCAGTCTCATTTTTGTCAGTCTTGTCAGTCCGAAACACCTATCCATTTCTATTATTAGAACAACTTCCTATGCATAAAATGGTCCGGCCTGCTCAGACATTTTTTAACACTATTTGACTAATATTGCCATTTAAATTATTTTAAAATTTAATTTTTATGCTTTTCTTTTTTCCCCCCTTCTCCCTCCCCCCTAGTAGTGATGACACCCCCTAGTAGTGATGACATCATGTGGGACCAACTGACAATTTTATTTTTCTCCACCACTGATTAATGTATATAATACAAAATTAATAATAATAATAATTTTTTAAATAATGGTTTTAAAGTGAAATAATGTTCAATATTTGTCTGGATTGTCGACGTATGGTTCAACTTGTAGCAAACACAAACATGCAACATTAAACAAATATTGCAACCTTCACCTTTTAGATGATGTTACAGAACAACAGTGATTGGTTAATTCAAGGTTTTAATACAGATTTAATGTAACTGTAGTACCAGACTGATGACTCAATAGCGGTTTATAGGACATGGCCAAACACCATGAGCCAAAATAGCGTCGGTCAAGTCAAAACCTTATCATGTTTTGCCCGCCTGGCTAACCACGCCGCCACCGAGGCCGGTCTGAACGAAAGGGAGTCAATATCTGTGCAATCCTATGAATCATGCAGTACATTCACATCCCGATAGGACGTTAGATATTCTGTTTGAAGAATTACCTCTCGATGGTCTGCGTAGCAACCAGGAAAGACATGAGGTCTCCAGCAGTCAGTTCACTCACAGACAACATCCATCCGCCAGCAAAAATAGTCCCCAGTACAATGCCTAACAACAAAAGAAAGAAATGTTTTATTTAACAATGAACTCAACACATTTTATTTATGAATATATGGCATGAGACGTATGGTTAAAGACCACACAGATATTGAAAGGACACCCGCTGTCACCATTTCACAGGCTATTTTTTTTTGATAAGCAGCAAAGGTTCTTTTATATGCACCCTCCCACAGACAGGGTAATACATATCATGGCCTTTGATAAACCAGTTGTGGTGCACTGGCTAGAATGAGAAATAGCCCATCCCAGACCGACCATGTACATTTGTATCGACTGAGCACTTTACAACTGGGTTACATCTCACTGCCTAACAACAAATCAGATTATCTTTTGTCAGTGATGAATTAAAATTTAAAATAAAACATGTTGTGGGTTTCAGGCCCTTAAATGTACAGTATACACTTTGTTACAAACATCTTCATGACATTTATATATGGTCCTACAAGTAAAGATTAGCCTCTAACCATTTTATGGCAAAGACAAATCCTGGATAACTAATTCTAGGAATTCTAGGATACGCAATTAAAGATAAGAAGATTTTTTTTTTTTTTAACAACACCACTAAGAGCATATTGATTCATTCATCATCGGCTATTGGATGTCAAACATTTCGTAATTTTTACATATAGTCTTAGAGAGGAAACATGTTAAATTTTTTCATTAGTAGCAATGGCTCTTTTGTATGCACAATCCTATAGACAGGATATCACATACCACAGCCTTTGATATACAAGTCGTGGTGCACTGACTGGAATGAGACATAGCCCAACGGGAATCGATCCTAGACCAAAAGTGCGTCAAGTGAGCAGTTGACCACTTGGCTATTTCCCCCCCCCCACCCCAGTCTCTCAATAATGGTCAAGCTAGGTTTACCAAAGATAGGATTTACCATTCGAGACCAGAATTATCATAAAAGGCCAAAGTTTACCATTAAGGGCGACATTAGCCAGACCCTGGAAGACCCCAATTCCTACTCCAAGCTGAACGTTCAGTCTACACGCCTCTTCCACCTGTTGATCGTATAACCTGGAAACAAACACACAGAAACACATCAGTCGGGATAATTTCTTACTGAAAGTTCTAACTACATGTACTTATGGTTCAAACTCATTTCAACTTATTTTCGTGCTTATATACAATTAAGGTTCAAGCACGCTGTCTTGGACACACACCTCAGCTATCTGGGCCATCTGTCCAGGACAGTGAATTAGTTGTTAGTTGGTTAGTGAGAGAAAAGAGGATGTAGTGGCCTTACACCTACCCATTGAGCCCTTAAGAACTTGCTCTGGGTTGGAGCCAGTACTGGGCTGTGAACCCTGTACCTACCAGTATGTAGGCCGATGGCTTAAACACTGTGCCACTGAGGTCAGTTTTTAAATACTGTAAATCAGAAAATATTAGCGACCTTAAAATTTGGCGAAATCCATATCGGTGACTTTTTAGCGATATAAAACTTTAGCGAGGTCGGCATATCAAACATTAAAATGTAAGCCAGGTTTAGATTTTGTTTACGACTGACTGGCCACAAGAACACTCGACACTTTTTGATGTTATGCATTGCACGCTATTTCCGGTTCGAATTTTAGCCTCAAACAACCAAGTGATGCTGCTTGTCTCCAATTTAATTTTAATAAAAACATTACAGTGTTATATACATCTAAACTAATTAGTATTTTTTGCTTTATTTATTACATAATCTATAGCCTGTTGTTTGACCCGTTAATCGCCTATGAAACAACCACATATAATCAGTCATGTGTTTTCGGAGTAGTCTATTGTGCGTACAGGGGTCGTAAGCTGTTTTTACACTGAGACGTACTAGTATTCTTTGCTCTGGTACTGTTCTCACTTTGTCAAATAAAAAAAACTATGTTTTAGCATTAATAACCGTTATACCATTGTTACCTAGCCTGTCTGTCCCGGGACAAGCCCCTGGCTATCCAGAGACAGACCCCGGCATGGACATGCTCGAAACTCTAATGGTATGTGAGCATGTAAAAATTATTCGCACTCACACCAAGCCAGTAACAATTTGTTTTCATGGATTTGTTTTCTATGACAGAACTCATTTATTTTTAACCACAATTATGTGTCTTTATTGCTAAAAGCTACAAACATTGAAACTATAAGACTGTATTAATAATACTGACATTTTGTTTTGCTTTTCTGCAACACTGCACCGGAAGTCATGATAGTTTTAATTATTGTGCCACGAATGGTGTGTACATAGGATATATGACTTTATTTGCCTCAATTCTGAAATCCAATTTAATTGTTCACAGTTGATTAATTCAAATCGTTATTAAATATGTATACGTTTTAAGACTTGTTTAGTTTATATTTAGCGTCATGAAATGTTAGCGTTTTTTTAATGGCTTCGCTAAATTCGCGAATATTTTATGCTTGCCAACATTTTCTGATTTACAGTAAGTAACAAGAAATCAGGCCTGACAACTGTCAGTGCTCTACTAAATAAGCTATGTTTCTTTCCCAGGAACATAGTCAACTAGTGTTACCTGGATTAAATTAAGTGGACATACTTACATGTAATTACCGTAAGGCATGCACACAATAGCAGATTCAAGCAGATTCTAAAGGAAGCCAATAATTTTCAGGGAGACACACCCCCATGCTTCCCTTCACTACCTGACTGTTATTTTCTCATAGCAACCTAAATATATGAAACAAATAACAACAAAACTAACTTAATATAATAATTTTGTCACTGATTAACGATGGTGGTTTAGAGGTGAATGAAATGTTTTATATTTGTGGATTAAAAAGCTAGATCACGCACTTATAGTCCATCCAATGGGGAACACCTTTTTCATACTATGGAATTCGCTACAAGTTAATTACATGTATATCTGAGCCGACTGTCTTTGTAATTTGCACAGAAAAATAGTGGGTTTTTTTTGTTCTTTCCAAAACATGTTTACTTTTCTTCTTATGTCAAACCAAACCGAAATTATTAACAAAAACACACTTTTGTAGGAGTATGGGATGACTATAGGTAGTACTAAATCAAGTAACTTCCGGCTGGGTCAAAGTTTGAGGTCCACCAAACGTTTGATAAAACGTTAACACCACAAGTCCTGTGATTGGTGATAAATGGGACTGTGTTTGTTGTAAACAATACAGCTTCATCTGGGCAAAACATTTATGCAATTTTATCTAGTACTAGCTTGGTGCTTGGTGTTTGGGGTACCTGTAAAAACAAGTTTATATTTTTTGTGCGGAACTAGGGTTGTCATAGATTATCACTCAAATGAGCAGCTTGAGCCCCAATATTTTGTGATTCACATAAGTGGTAGTATTTATATCTGTGGTGTTTATGTCAATTGATACACTACATGTAGGTGTTTTAGCCACACATGTTACTATTGTCTTCTATGGGATTTGATTTGGTAGTATACACCCAATAGAAACATCTGTATGTAAACAAGGGTCATAATCTGTAAAACTAAAAAACCTTTCTCACTCTTTCTCCTTGTCCTCCATGGCAAAGGCTCTCACGGTGCGCACATTTCCAATAGCCTCATCGGCAACAGCCGTCGACTTGGCAATCTATATACACAAATATTTGTAAATAAAGTTCAGCATTAAATATTATTACATGTATCAAAACAAGAATTCGACAGAATTAAATAATTTGCCTTTCACAAAATGTTTTAATACTGCTCATAGTTCCACTTATAAGAATGTTTAACAATCTCAACCCATGTTAAAAAACATCCATATTAAATTAAATATTTTATTAATTTTAATAAACAAACAATTAAAATTTAATTTCATACTGTTTTAACATGCCATGCATGAGATGAACATGCATATGTGCAACTACCTGTATAAACAGGCCTTCAGAGTTCACGGTAACGATCATTTCTGGTACAGTGTCGGTAAAATCACAGAACCGAAATTTCATTTCCCATGATTATTATATCCAGTAGAACTATTCAACAGAAATAATATATATACATGTGTATATTTATCATATATCTTACATTTTCAATGCAATCAAAGTATGTGATATTTTTCAGATCACATACTTTAAGAATTTGATAAATTAGTTGAGGTCTCGGCACTAGGTTTATTGACATCTAGTAATGGCAGACTGGAATTAAAGTTGTATGTACAGTTTAAAAAAACATGTTGTATTAAGTTTGAGCTTATAGAATAAAGAGATTATTACACTCGTGTATTTTGGTATCGGCATAATACAATTTTTATTCCTAATATATGATATTGACGATACCAAAAAAAACTCTGGTAATAACCAATATATATATATAATTATGTATTGTATGTTTTTTTAAACAGTTTCTGATGGAACCAAAACAATATTTCCCATGAAGTTCAAAATCCTATGGCCTGTATAAACCAAGCTACACTGATGTGGGACAGACTGTTTGTGAGGCTTTCATTCAATACAACTCTGACTCTGGTTAACTTTTTCTTTGTATTTTTGTTTTCAATGTGCAGATACGTGTACTGTGCTTAAAAAGAAAGAAAAAAACCAGGAAAGGAAAAGATCCTAAGAAAAACTAGGTGTATTTTTTATTCTAAAAGTAGGTATTTGTTTGTTTGTTTGTGTGTTTAACGACGCACTCAACACATTATAATGACGGTTATATCGGCGTCGGACATAGACCGACCGCGCATCAGGCGGGCACTGTACCACTGGGACATGCTGCCCGCTAAAGGTAGGTAATGAAAGAGAAGATGACACATTATCACAGATGTCTATTTAAATGAAAGGCAGTTCTGGTTTATGGATAGTAATCTGTCCAGATTTATTTGAAAAGAGGAGACTTCTCCAACACGTAGGTACACTCTACATCAATTGAATTTAAACCCCTCTGAAAATATGTTACATGGGTTCATGCCAATATTTGTCAGAAGCTAAAAAACAAGAGGCAAACCTGGTCCTGAGAGGCACGAGATAACGTCCTGAGACTGTTTCCTAGCAACGTTCCCACTAAAATAATACCAGGAACCACAACAATCATGACACCAGTCAATTTTACTGATATCATCATCAGCGATGCAACACAGCCAATTGTCTGCAATTAAAGAAACTTCATCAGCGATGCTACATACCGACTGTCTGTATTTAAAGGAACAACATAATCAGACATCCTACATACATTGTCTCCAATTAAAGAAGAATCATCAATATAATATATATAAAAGTAGCCTGTTGGTGGGATTTTTTTTTTACAAACCAAACACAAACATTAACTCTGTCTGTATCGGATTGTGCAGCCGGGCATAAAATTTTGTTGTTTGTCTGTCTGACGTTAATATATTTTGGTTAAATTATATTGAGGTTTTAAAATGTTTGACAAATATCATCTATGAATTAATACTATACTTTTTTAAGACTAAATTGAAATTGGTTTAATATTTTTTAAAACCTACCAAAAACGGACCTAATTTTTTTGCCAGATAGCTTTTAAGCTAGTCCTATCACACAAAAAGTATATTTTCGTATTTATGATAGGAGAACAGCTACAAAAATCACCCATCTTAGATTCTCATTTGAATATCATTGATCATTAACCTTTTCATTTGTAACTTAACTGCTTATAGTGCAGCAGTAGACTGGCAAAACGTCCTCTAGTTTTTGAGAAGGTGCAACCCGCGTTACATTTGTCATCATATATCAAAATGTTCATCTGAGTCTGTACATTATGAAAACCAATGATGAAATTGCGGCAATTTAGTGTGGGCTGAGATATTGACTTTTATTTGGGGGTACCCCCTCCTTATGTGTTTGACTTGTGAATGTTGAACGGCAGTTCCTGTGATAATTGACTGAGACTTCCCCCTGTTTTATTTCCTTTTCATGTGTCAGCAATTGTTTTCCAACTCCATCTCGCCTGTGCCTACAAGCATTAAATAAATTGTCTTATTCTGTTAATATCGGGTGTTAATGCTGGTGTCAACTTCTTAAAAGGAAGCTTGCAAAATATGCATAGTGTTACATCAAACATGTCCATTTTTAAGCATTTTGATTCAGACCCAAGGGTAAACTCACCATCCATATTGAAATTAACATAAGGGGAAATCATTCTAATATGAATTGGTTGATAAACCCAGTGAAGATCACTGAAATATTTAAATACATGTTGTTTTTTGTTCTAGCATATATATAGACAAATAACATATATTCTCCCACTAGAATAACATATGCATTGCCTCACAAAATTTTAGTTTAACCTGCTATATTATTTTGAGCTAAAACATGCCTGCTTGATCATAAATTAACATTAACAAGGGAGGTAACTCTTGTTTTTAAAAAATAATTTAATCTAAGAGTAGCATTTTTATATATATTAACACATGAGTAACATCACCATAAAATTTAACCTATTTTTATAAAGTAAGAAGCGAATTTTCTGAATTTAGAATTTTAAAAAACCCCTGAAAACTTCATATTAATTTTAATGTATTTTATTAATATTTCTATTAAGAACAATGTTTTTTGTCAATATAAATATGATTTAAAACTCAATATGAGCATTAGATTTTGAGTAGATCCGTACCACAGCCAGTATGCATTTGAAGGCTTAAAATCATAAAACTGAACTTTAGCAAGAGCAATAACTCTTTTTATGCAAATTATTTTCAATTAAGCTTCATAATAACATTTACTGGTACACAAGTTGTAACATCATACAATTTCAGCTATTTAAATCAAATAATAAGGATACTGTGACTGTTTGTGTTGATTACATGAGATTTCATTTCCCCAAATTCCAGGATGGGGTACGCCCAAATAAAGGTCGATATCTCAGCCCGCACTAAATTGCCACAATGTCATCATTGGTTTTCATAATGAACATTTTGGTATATAATAACCCCTATTGCACCCCTTCCAAAAATATCGGTCTCAGCTGCACTAATATTAAGAAAATTGTTCGCATAAACACTAAAATCACAAGAACAACATATTGCTTTATTGGTTGTCTGAAGAATTAAAATGTTATGCACTGATGCAGTAACATTTTGTAAATGTTTAAAATGTTTTGGACACTTGGGGATTTAGCAAGAAAATTTTACTTCTTGTAAATATTACTGGAAAATCTTACCTCAGCTACTGAACGAAGACCTTGTGATATGCAGAGTTTGAAGGAACTTTTGAAATCTTGAATATCGGTTGTTATCCTTCAAGTACAATAAAGTATAATTAACCACAAACTGTATATAAAACAAGCCTACCTTCAAGGGCAATAACTCTTGTCACAAATGGGTAAATTGCCATAGAAGGCTACCTTAATATGTAACTGTTCGTGATAAGGCAGGAAGGAAATGTTTTATTTAACAACACATTTTATTTACGGTTATATGGCATCAGATATATGGTTAAGGACCACACAGATATATAGAGAAGGCAAAACTGCTGTCACCAATTCATTGGCTACTCTTTTTGATTTGCAGTAAGGGATCTTTTATATGCACCCTCCCACTGTTCATGATAAAGCCAGGGCTTCTAGATTAGGTTTCATCTCCGTCATTCTATCTGTCCAACATATAGTTTTCCAGATTTTTTCCGCAATGCTTCATCATACAGAGCTGACATTTTGTCTATAGCTTTACAGAGCTTCTAGAATTGTTATAAAGTTCCACTAGCCATGGGATCAGTGATTTTTTATAAATTTACTAGTCACGATTAAAAATCCACCAGCCCTACTTCAAGTAAACACAATTTTATGGCTAATAATACATGTAATCGGATACGTCACCTAAAGAGGGAGGTAGAGCATTAAAAACGTTGGACTTGAATGCAGAATTTGTCAACTTTTATTTGTCACTAGCCGTCGGGCATTGCAATAGTAGTTATTGACTAGCCCAACACTGAATATCACTGGTCATGAAAGTGGGGTTACGGTCTAGTTGGACCAGAAGAAGAATTGTTATTTTGCTAATGCTTACACACTCAAACATATATTATAATTTCTGCATACATGTTGTCTTAGAAAGGAAAACCGCTACCTGTTTCAATTAGTAGCAAGGGATCTTTTTATAATGTACATGCACCATCCCACAGACAGGATAGCATATACCACAGCCTTTGATGTACCAGTCATGCTGCACTGGCAGGAACGAGAAACAGTCCAATGGGCCCACCGACGGGGATCGATCATGTATCATGGATCAAGAGAACGCTTTAATACTTAGACTAAATGCCAAAGTTTAAGTAAGTGTTTAGTAGACTTAGGCTCTTCACGAATCTCTGAAATATTTTATTTAACGATGCACTCAACACATTTTATTTATGGTTATATGGAGTCAGACACATGGTTAAGTACCACACAGATATTGAGAGAGGAAACCCGCTGTCACCACTTCATGAGCTACTCTTTTCAATTAGCAGTAAGGGATCTTTCATATGCACCATCAGACAGGGTAGTATATACCACAGCCTTTGTTACACCAGTCATGGTGTACTGGCTGAAACAAATAATCTCCTCTGATGAAAGCAAACTAACTCAAGGTTCAACAAATCCACCAGTCCTCAGTCCCGGCTAGTGAATGTGTGGTCTGGGCCAGTATTATTAACTATCAACTGTATCAGGGTTCAACAAATCC
>JAECMU010056825.1:0-12511 GCA_016106625.1 Dracogyra subfuscus | reverse complement strand
AATTGGCATGAAAATGTCTGAGTTGTTTCTACAAGGAACACCAAAAAACGCTTTCACATGCCATTAAAATAGAATGGTGGATACAATTATCTCTCCACCCAAATAAATGGCTAACGCAAATTAATATTTGTCTAATAATATCTCAACACTTTGAAAAACGATTTCGTGTCTAACATATTGTTATTTAGACACTTGATCAGTATCATAATGGCAACATAGTATGGTGTTGATCGTTACGGTGTTGACAGAATGTATCTAAAACACACATTCATCCTATTATTCTTGATGAGCTATGTTGAATAGACAAGCTGCCTTCGAATTATCCATTTATGACAATCTCTGAATGAATCGCCATTTAATGCTACCTTAATTTCGATGAAAGATGAAATGTAGGAGGAATTATAGGTTTTGTCTCCCTGTCAAATTTTCCATATGTTTATTCATTTATCCCACATATGATATTCCGGAGTTTTCTTTTCGCAGCGCCTCAATATATTGAGCTGACATTTTGTGTATAGCTTTATCATGTCGATTATACAGATCAGGTTTGACTTTCATGGGGGTTTGCACATTTTTTATAGAGTTATGGCCCTTTAGCAAACGAGATACAAACATCTGACGAGGCCCTGATGGGGATATGAATTAATTTAACAGTACTCTCAGAAATCTTGTTCCAATAATCATTTGCGAAATGTATAAATGATATGTTTAATAAACTTTGTCTGTTATATGAGATGTTTTAGTACAATTTGTGGTGTCACATTTTGAATTTGAATTGCATCTACATATTAGCAAAGAACTTCTATTTTAAAAGCCACCGTGTTTGACATCGTTTTATATTCTTGAGTTAATTATGCAAAGATTGCATGTTTACACTAGACATAAAAGTCACATGGATGTTTTACATTTTGTAAATATACACATATTTAATATTATAACTGATAAGTTGTAACTGCTTAGAGTTCAATAAGAATTGAATTAAAGTAGTTGACGAAATACTACCCTATTACAACTGAAATTAATATTTCTCTACTAATTATATGTTAGTTTAATAGAATATTCAGAACAAAATAAAAACAAACATACAAAACCAGTTAACTTAACAGCAGACTATTTAACTATGTATCTATAAAAAGACAAAATATTATATTCCAGGAACGCACGATCGTGTACAGGCTATAACTATGAATGGTGGCGCTTCTTGTCGAGACCACATAAGCAATACCAAGCCTTCTCATTTAATGGAGTGTCAAATAGCACTGAATGTGAGCCACACTTTACAAAATGGGCAAAGGTTGGTTTTGTAAAAAATTATATATCATAAAGTAATAATATTAATGTATGAAATTATTCCCCTAGCATGGAACATTCTGAAGTGTTTGCTTTACCAAAAAGGGAGAAAGACCTCACTAACCCAACCAATTACCGTCAGATATCATTAACATGTGGAAGACCATGGAATGTATGGTAAACAACCGTCTTTCCCACTTCCTGGAAACTAAGAATCTGTTCATAGTTTTTGAAAGCGGGTTTAGAAAGAACGTCTCAACCACCGATCACCTTGTACGTCTAGAAACCTAAGTGAGTGATGCCTTCAGGAAGGGACGCAAGGTGGCCGGACTGTTTGTGGATATTGAAAAAGGCTTATGACATGGACTGGCGCCGCGGAATGTTTATAAAAAATTATAAAATGGGCGTTAAGTGGAGCAATGTTTTCGTTCATTGTTCAATTTTTGGAAAACAGAAGTTTTGTAGTTAACGTTAATGGTTATCTTTCGCCAAAACTTAGATTGGAAAATGGTATCCCCCAAGGCTCGGTGTTTGCCCCTACACTGTGAGTTGGAAATTCTTATGACCACATTAAAAAAGATCTCCAACAAGATTTAGATAATCTTGCTCGATGGTCAAAATATTGGGGGGGGGGAGGGGAGGGGGGGGGTAACCATCTCCCAATCTAATTATATTTCTTAAATCTCGTAGATTTAAGTCCATAGGGGACCTAAATTTATTTTATAATAACTATGATATTAAGCAGGTACAATCTGTCAAATTCCTAGAAGTTACCTTTGATCACAGCCTCAGTTTTGGTGAGCATTTTACTGAATTAGTTGCACAAGATATATAAATTTAATTAAAATTCTATCAGCTATTCCATGGGCTACGACAGAAATACTCTTTTGGTGATCTTTGAGGCATTCATTGTATCTCGTTTGCAATATGGAGCACAGGTTTTTTGCTGAGCCTCTGATGCCAAGCTTAAAAAGCTTGAGAGTGTATATAATATAGCCTTTTCTATTATTCTTGTGTCCTCTATTTTGTACACCCTATGATAGCGACTTGGCAGAAATAGAAGTATTACCTCTTACTCTTATAAGAATTGGTCAAGAAATAAAATATTTCAATAAAAAATTAATTAGAAACTTAGCTCCTAATTCTCCTATAAATGTTCTTAGGCCTTTAAGGTTGAGACTGTTAGGGAAAAAACAACATATCTGTAGTGTCCTATATTAAAAAATTTGGAAATGTCTTCGAGACTACTGGTCTGCCGATTAGCAAGGCTAGTGCGATGCGAATACCATTAGTAGATCACTACTCCCGATGTCAGATTTGATATCCGAGAGGAATTGAGGAAAATTCAATTGTCTGTTTTAAAAAAATATATTTAAAGTTATTATGGGGGACTTATATCCGAATTACACTCATGTTTATACAGACGGATCTAAGGACCCCCTTAAGTTAAAAAAGGCCTTTGTAATAAATACAGGTTCTAAAACTACAGTCATTAGGGCTTGACTGTCTGATAAAATATCAGTTTATACAACTGAATTAATGGCCATCCTTCATTCTCTAATTTGGATTTTAAATTATTGCAAAACTAAAGATAGCCCTGACAGATATGTGATTCTTTCTGACAGTCTCAGTGCATTGCAGGCTATAGGTGGCTCGCATAGTATACGTACGGAACTTGTTAAAAATATACAGAAATATTATAATAAAATTATTATAGTGGGCAATGCAACTGCCGATATGGCTGCAAATCGATCTTAAAATAGGACTGACAGTTGCCCACAACTATAATGAGATATGCTCTATGGTTGTGCCATGCCTTGATGGCTTGTGTCAAACCGACTGGGACCACAAGACCAGGGCATGACACGCCAGCATTAAACCCAAGGTCACCATGTCTGGGCCAACCTCGTTTCACCACAAGTCTACTAAAATTATTGCAAGATTTCGTAGGGGAGTTACTTTGGGTTTAAATAATATTAAATTTAAAATTAAACAAATTACTTCTCTCAATTGCAATAGGTGATGACGTAAACCATTATATTTTTGACTGTACCGCCTATGCAAAACAACAAAACAAATTAATTGATTATGTTTGTAAAAATAATATTCCATTTGATCCCAAACATTTGTTAAATCCCAGCAAGGACTTTAAAAAGACTACGGATGACTTAAGACTACGGATGACTTCTGATGGCTTATGTCTAGGAGAGAAATATATAGCTGCCTCATAAACTAAACTATATGATATAATTTAGTGCTGATTATTAATTATCATTAGAAGTAGTTTCCTGGCGTGGCGGTCTATTTTTAGATTAAAAATCATTTATGACGTGCATCTGTCTAAATATAGACTAGTTGTCTGACCGAGCTGGACTAGATCATTACAGAGAAGGGGTGTAGTAATCATAAACATTTTTGAAATAATTTAATTTAAATTAAAAGAAACAATAGCTCCAAAACATTTTTCCTTTTTTGCCTATATGAAAATATGCGTGGAAAATTGCTCAAAAATCGAAAATTGTCTAAAAAAATTTAGCAGGGAATCCTCAAGTTTTTCCATTAGGAATGATAATTAAACGATTTAAAAACATGAAAAACAACGGTGGAAAAATCAATCAGAAAAATACAACAAAACTATTTTGGGCAGAAAAATTGTTAACGTTCCATATTCTGAGCGAACTGGCTCGCGATCGCCGTTTTATTAAAATTAAAATGGTGTTGACAGTGAAAAAGCCAATGTCAAAACGTTACTTAACCATTGAATTTAATTAGGTCAGCGCTCAGCGAGCAAACTTCTTCTAATGATAGTGCACATATTATTCCGTGAATAGACTTATATCTCTTGGTTCTATATTGAATTGCTACTGATTATTGTTAGTAACTATTTATATAATACTAATATTTATCTTATGCGGCTAACCCATCTTCCCTCTGAGCACGTGAATATCGCGCTTGGCCGACTACGCCGTTTTAACTTTTCTACCAGTTTTAAAATGATTTTTATTTTATAATTGTAAATTAATTGGTTATATTACTCATCTCATCTAATTTATTTTCTCTGTAGCATTCCTTGGGCCCGCGTTAACTGGATGAATAGCCACCATTAGAACATGCTTCGGCAATATGCACTCACCTGGTTGGCGTGGGCCCTGTGTGAGTGTTGCAGATATATTGATAAATTGTAATAAATGTTATTTGAGTTTTGATCTGAGTCGTCGGTTGGTTAGGGTGAGGGGGAATTATCCTTTACATGGGGCCATGTCAGTGCTGCCTGTTGGCCTCAGTGCTTTGTGCGCCCCAATCCCTATCGGCCGGCGCCTACGGGTCATGTTCTATCGACTCAACTTCTGGCAGACTGGCACCCAAAACCCAATATTAAATTAACCATCGCTGGATCTTTAGCGCCACTCTCCTAGTGGCACCAGCAATGCAATTTTTAAAATAACTTCCTAAACAACTAGTAGGTTGCCAGGATTGGACTGAACTGCGGTTGGACACGGTGGGAGTGTGGGTGATGGGATGCCGGAAGTTAGGGCATTATTTGAGGTGATAGGCGTAGGCGTTTCGGCCTTGGATTTTGTGTATGGCTCCCTCCCTCCCGATCCTCACCTGGTCACACCAGTGTTTAAAATATGATTTGCAGACCCTTTCCTTTTAACCTCCCATGGGCTTAATGAATATTGTTTTATAATTATTATTAATTTTAGACCAGCCCATCTAAATTTGCGCCGAAATTATATTATATTAATAATTTATATAGGTTAGGAATGTTAATACTAGTTCAAGCCCAGCAATGGATTGCCGTATACACTTTCTTAGGCATAGACTTTGACACGTGATTTGAGTATGGGCTGCCCCAGGCATACATTTATTTCCAAAATGGCCGCCACCAGACCAGTGCCGAAACAGAAATGTATTTAACTTTTCACCAGAACGTAGTAGATGGATGATTTTGATGTCTATTATTAGGTTTTCCTGTATGCCCGACACATTGGTGACGTCACGAAACATTTTAGACGTTGCTTAGTTACCGAAATCCAAGATGGCCGCTACCCAAAATCCGTCAAACATGAAAACAAATATAGTAGAATGATGATTTTGGTTGTTTTTATGGAGTTTTCAGGTATGCCCGACACAGTGGTGCCTTTCGGAAACATTTTAGACGTTGCCGTTTTATATGTTATTATTTATATCATGTTTTTATCCTTTTATGTAATAAAAATAAATATTTAGCTTGTGCTAACCATTCTTTTTTAAATAGTATATTTATTTTTAGAAATGCCCACTCTAAAATGTGACTAAAAAAAAAGAAGTATTATTATATAATTGTTTTTAAGAAATTAGTTTGGTTTTGAACCAACAAATTTATCTAGATCTGCGCATCTTAATTTAATAATTTTTGAGTTACCTACCCCCATTCCTAAAAATAATGAGTCAAAATTGTCCCATAGTATTACTGTCCCGAGCCACGCCACTGGCTATCCAGAGACAGGGCCCGGGACAGTCATGCCTGAAACCGTAGAGGTCTCTCTCTCTCTCTGTCTCTCTCTCTCTCTCTCTCTCTCTCTCTCTCTCTCTCTCTCTCTCTCTCTCTCTCTCTCTCTCTCTCTCTAGTTTATATATGTAGATGTATATCTGATTATTTTTAAAGGGACATTCCCGAGTTTGCTGCATTGTAAGATATTTCCGACTAATAAAATATTTCTACGATTAAACTTACATATTAAATATATATTCTTGTTTAGAATATCAATGTCTGTATATTTAATGTGTTTCCAATCGTTTTAATATTTGTAAGAAGCCTAAACTGGAATTCGTCTTCAAATAATTTCGTACGTACGAACAAATATGTTTTCGGAAATAAAATGGAAACTAACTTAGTACATATAATAGAACGATCAGAAACACGTTTAATATACAGCCACTAATATTCTAAACAAGAAAATATATTTAATATGTAAGTTTAATCGTAGAAATATTTTATTAGTCGATAACATCTTAAAATATTGCAGCAAACTCAGGAATGTCCCTTTAATATCAATGCATTTATAAATATCATGTCTTCTCATAAATACTACGATATACATGTGTGGGCATGCGTGTACACGTGTATGTTATACTAGTAAAGAGAACATGAAACATATCTGTATTTTTAGATGACATATTTTGATTTACTCAATTGCAGATTATGTACACAATTTGAGATATCATCTGGAGGCTTTTTCAAGTATTTTGATTTTGGAAAGACTCCTAAGGGAACAGAGATATTTACTCGTCAGACTAAGAATAAAACATTGTGTCTGAACTACGACAACGTAAAACCTGAGCATTGTTTATCGAATCAGACGTCACCATGTAACAAACTATTACTCGGTCTAAATAGCAGAATAACAGAAACCGAAAATCTGTCAATCCTTCTTGGGGCTGGATGGGAAGATCCGTGGATTAAAGGTGGTTCACCCAAGCATGCATCTGGTATTCTAAAATTCATCTTGGAAGTACATGAAGTCAAAATAAAGGGGAAAGTGTTAGAAGTTGACAAAGGAAGTTTGGATCCTCCACTTAAAGACGAAATATTTGTTGCGATGAATCACAGTATATCTTTTGTTCTTCCTAAGGCACCAGCTTTATACTGTACCATGCTTGAAATTCACGATGTGGCAGGCAATGTCAGATTTGCCAGAAGGTTTGTTTTGTTTGATAATGAATCCAAAATTGAGATCAAGAGCAGAAATCTTTTGAGAGTCTCGACAGCATCACAAATCACTGGATACAAGTGGCAAATATTTCATGGATTGGTTTGTCTAAATTGGAATGATAGATATTATAACTCATATTACATCAACAACAATCTGTTGGCACCAATTAACCCTGATGTTGCAAATGAGATTACTGGTGTTTATGACCAACAAACTGGAAAGCTTCCAGTTAATGGAACAAAAAGTATACATGGCTTAACTGGTTTCATATATTCCTATTCGTTAAACAATGGTTCATTCACTCCAGAGAAATATGTTTATGACTTTGAAAAGGAATCGGAATGTTTCAACTTCTCTCTGTCAGATGGTGATACATATGTATTCAGGATAACCACTGAAGACATCATGGAAAACAGATTATGTGAAAATGTAACCGTACACATCGATTGTACAGTTCCGTATATTAACAACATGTGGATGGTTAGGGGTGAGAACAAAGAGTTGTATGTTCATCACAGTACAGATTTATCGCACATGGTGTTGAAGTTAGAGGCGACAGACCCACACAGTGGTATCCGTTGAATCGAATGGTTTCTTGGGACTCAGTACAACACATCTGATCTTGGACATGAAGCACTGTCCATCGTTAAACTACCAGCTAACGTAAGTTTTGCTTTAAAGTACTATCTACTATTGCAATTCATAAATAATTCATAAATAAGCTTTGGTATATTTATCAGGCCAAACTCGGTGACCTTAAGACTGATTGGCCCTGTGGTTTTTATTCAATGCCTAGCCAAACCCAAATGTTTAAAGACTCAATAGGTGTAAGGTCACAACATTGACTTTTCTCTCAAAGACAACTAAGCTTTATAGTCTACTTAAATCATATGAAAGGGGCCATAGAAAATAGTTATCTAGGAGTTCCATAAAGTAGCCTATTGGGCATATTGGAAAATGTCATGAGCGCTGTCACATTATCAAGGTAAAGTTACGTTTGGAATGTGGTCAACGGTCAAATGTGTATGAGTCATATTATGTAACTAAAATGGCTTTAATATCAGAGTCGTTGTGAAGATAAAACTTGTATTTGCCCAGTGGTAAAGCACTCGTTGATGTGCAGTTGGTTTGAAATCGATCCTCGCCAGTTGGGCTATTTCTCATTCCAGCCAGTGGTCCACAACTGGTGTAACAAAGGCCGTGGTATGTACTCTTCTGATTGTGAGATGGTGCAGACAAAAGACCTCTTGCTGCTAATAGAAAAGAATAACCCAAAAAGTGGCCCAATGCCATATAAGCGTAAATAAAATGTGTTGAGTGTTCCCTTAAATATTGCATATTATGTATAAATAAAATGAAGGAAAACACTTTGACAAAATTAACAATTAAAACAATTTTAAAGCATTTACATTTCTTTGTCAAAGTAGGAGCAAAATGTAATAAGAAACTGTGAAATGGGTTATTAATATACTACTATCTAATTATTTTCATCAAATTTCTTGTCAAGGTCGAAAAACAAATTATGCAAATATTTATTTCAGTTTATCTTCGTACTTATTATCAAATTAAGGTCCAGTCACGCTGTCCTGTACACCTATTTGATTTGATATAAATATGTCATTATTTATGTTCACTTTATCTAATCATACAAACCATATGAAAATACAAAATATTCCTGTTACTCTGATACAAAAAGTGGTCTCAAATATGACTGCTCCGTGACCATTTGTTTGAGACCAAAGTTTTTAGGCGGATTTCAAGTCTTTGGGATCTATAAAAAATGTTTAGCCGCCGTGTACCTCACAAAAATACTGGCTATCTCCACAAGGGGGCCAAATCCATGATGACTGCCGATGGTAATACGGGAAATTGTAAGTGTAAAATGTAAGTTAGAATCACGAATAAGGCGTATATTTTTGCAATTTAAGGTCTTCTTGTCATTCAAATCAAAGATGGCCGTTGCCACCATATTCATAATTAAAAACAGAGGAGCTCTTAAAATATTTGGGCTAAATTATAAATGAATTGTTTATTTGCATAAAACGTTTGATATACAATATTTGTTTAGTTAATTTTTGCATTTTCAGTTCACCTTATTCTTCAAATTCAGGATAGCCGTTGTTTGCTGTATTTAAAATAAGAACATTTTGGAGTTCTTAAACTAACAGGGTTAAAATAATAAATTAGATAACTATTTATACAAAACCGGGAATTCATAATCGTTTTTATGTGTTTATTTTGCAATTTTAGGTAATTGTGACCCAGAAATATAATACAGAGGGCGTTGCAGCTGTAATGAAAAAGTGCATGAAAATTGCACAATATATTTCAAAATAATTTGATGTAGTTTGTAATGTATGATTGATCATAACTGAGGCCTAGTCTATTTCACAAAATTGAAATTTGTTCGTCATAACTATAATCTGTAATCATCTATGTACTAAATGTTAAGGTTCATAAGATTGTTTCGGCAAATGTTGCAAGATGTACATTTTTCACTGACCAAGCTCCAATCATGATCATCAAAACGAGTTGTGTAATAAAGGAGTGGCAGGGCTGAATGAAAGTGAGGTAACTGGTGGTGACATTCGAGAGAATCGCTGTCTGATAGGAGCTTCATGGTTCCTTTGCTCTTCTGTTGAAACCATATTTTAGCAAGGGTTTCTGAAAGATTTGAGCTGTTCATGATGCAACACACAAATATTCATTAATTTACTAGAGATAGGAAGTGATGATCCTAAGTGGCGCATGAGAGCGTAACCTTTCAGATACTCACACTGCACTTCTCAAATGAAGACATCTTGCCATGATCCAAAAGACCAGAGTTACTATCCATTCTTTCATGTAGTGTCGCAATGAATAAGATGGTCGCCTGTCTCTTAGCAAAACTGATATGCATGTTTAATAACAACCTAGGAATTCAGTGGCTGTTAAAGGCATCACTCATCACTCATCACTCTTACCTTGGACAATGAACTACTCATCTTATTCTCTATCGGCTCCCGGTGTACAAATTTCCTTATAGCAGAGGACATCTCATCATTGCAATGTGCCATCAGGCTGAAGTAGATACAACCTTATTACTATATCCTTACTCCTATCACACTGGAGTTAGTGACCATCGACACTGTGGATACTCATACACCTGTGCATGATTAGACAGCCCATGAAAATATGACATCAGTTATAATCATTGCACTATAGTACACGTCATGACTGGGTCTGATAGTAATCGCCGTGTCTCTGATCATGTTAAAAGGGCTACATGTGAAAAGTGTACTGTGAACAAATAGGATCAAGCTGTCGTAGATCATCACTTTCTATCTCCACTGAAACCATGAATTACCTTAACACCTTTGTCATGAACTTTGTGTAAGGTGACATGAGTTGCTTAAACCTTTCAAACACTTGAGATAAAAGTGGCACTAATCAAATAAAAACGAAACTTCCATTATACTGATTCTTTTGAACAACACTGAATAAGCTTGAATTTAAATGTCAAAATGCCTCCAAATTACAAAAACACCCCCATCTAAAGATTAGGCACCCTCTGTGTAAGGGGAATAGATATCTTATTCATGATTCTGTTTAACTCACATATCAAGTGAGGTATGGCGATTGTCCTCTGATGGAGTTAGCTGAAACTTTGGCGATTTTTGTCTAAAGGTGCTAATGACTTGAAATCCACCTTCAAACTTTGGTCATGGACAAATTGTCACGGGGAATCCAAATATAACATCACTGAAACAGGCATAATTGTAAACACATTTCTGTACATTATTTGACATCACTGAGCAATGACATATAAAATCTACCCTCTTCCGCGCAAATAACGTTTTGTAACGTTACCATACATAGCCATAATTAAAAAATCACAAAGCAACATAAAACGCCCGTGGATTCCTATAAATTATATGATTGACAAACCAAATGACGCTATTTATCAATGCGCCTTTGTTTGCTTTAGAAACATTTTTAACAGTTTCCAAAACAGTAGTACAAAAACTGATAACAGTAATAACTTAATGAACATAATTTTAATATACCTAATTTGGTTTACACATTCCAAAATATAGTCCAATATGTATTGCAATATAATTGGAATACACAAAATAATAGTGATACACAACCCTAATTATAAGTATACAGTGAGTGTAGTGTTCTAAGTATCAATCTATAGTGAAAGCATTTGCATAATCTATCAAACAGAAAGATATACTAAACCAGTCACGTAATTATTACAAACATAGACTGCAAAATTGTATATATAGCATAAGTGTGTGTGTACAAGCTACCTGTTTTATTTGTCCACTATTATGGCATCTTTCAGAAGAGACCATAATGGCTGGTTGAGTGGAGCCACTGTCAGTCCTTGGTACATAGTTTATGTTCATTATACCTTTGTGAATTCAAGGGTGAGGGAAAACATTTGAACTGTATGTTAAAACTTACTTTATCTATAATATACTTTCAGAAAAAACTGTCAAGATTCTTATTATTGTTACTGTCCTTCTGTTGGTGCATGTGCCTATTTCAACTATACAGTGACCTTGAACAGATTGGTGCATAACAACAAAAACATTGGTAAACACAACAGAGAATATTATTTTACACTAATAGTGACAAATGTGGCCAAGCTGAAATCAGTTTATCATCTGGACATCCTGGTAGATGCATCACCTCCTGTTGCCGGAGTCGTACTTGAGGGACCACCAGAAGGACCAGATATTGACTACACCAGTGAAGATCATGTATACATCAACATGCATGGCTTCATTGATCACGAAAGTGGTATCAGACTGTATCATGTTGCCCTAGCAGAACGATGCTTAACATTAAGCGAACTGACAAACACAGAATATGCTAACACAAGTATAATTCACAAGACGGTCAATACAATAATAAAGTTAACATTTCCAAGCAATGGACTTTTCTATTCCTCTGTGGTTGCTTTTAATAATGCAATGGAGCCATCCAATGTCATATGTTCAGATGGTATTACAAAGGACACAACACCTCCAGTGTTGATCGATATGATACTGAAAAATGGACAAATGCATAGTGGATTGTGGTGTAAAAATGCAAAAGCTTGGTATGTCGACAGGAATATGACCTCTAGAGAGTTACAGCAGACACCAACATGTCAAATAAAATGCAAACATCAGGAAAGTCTTGGCTATGTAAATGTCCTACCTAAAGGAAACGCCATTACAGACAATGACACGTCAAATGACTTATGTACCACATTATCTGTGCTGAATGACGAATCTGTTATCTATCTTCCATCAGACAAAATATCCTTGAAATGGAAAACTGATGAGCCAGAGAGCCAGATTAGAGATTATGTTATTGGTATTGGTGATGACAAGTCACAGACAGATGCCCCATCGGTGAGATCTTATGAATCAACTCATGGAAAAGAATTCTTTCATCATTTACATTCTGGCTTGACAAGCACATCCATATTTTACATATTTCTGAAGACTACCAACAAAGCAGGTTTATCATCAGTGGTTGTGCTT
>JAECMU010056803.1:0-10529 GCA_016106625.1 Dracogyra subfuscus | reverse complement strand
TGTGTGTGTGTGTGTGTGCGTGCGTGTGTATATGTGTGTGTATGTGTTTGTGTGTGTATGTGTGTATATGTGTGTGTGTATTTAATTATATATCTATCTATGTATGTATCCATCCATCCATCCAACCATACATACATTCATCCATTCATCCATCCGTCTATATGTCTGTCTGTCTATTTATCTATCTATCTATCTATCTATCTATCTATCTATCTATCTATCTATATATATGTGTTTCGGTCTATCTATGTATCTGTCTGTCTGTATGTCTGTCTATTTGTTTGTCTATCTCTCTATTTGTTTATCTATGTACTAGTATATGTCTGTCTATATCTACATATATACTAGTATCTGTCAGTCTATGTATCTGTCTATCTATGTATATGTCTGTCTGTCTTTGTGTGTCTGTCTGTCTATGTATGTCTGTCTGTCTCTCTGTCTGTATGTCTGCCTGCATAGCCCAGTGTTACAGTGCCCGCCTGATGCGCGGTCGGTCTAGGATCGATCCCCGTCAGCTAACCACTGGGTTTTTTTTTCGACATAACCATTTGTCCGACGCCGATATAACCGTCATTATAATGTGTTGAGTGTGTCGTTAAACAAAAAACAAACAAAAAGAAGAAAAATAAAAAAGTATGTCTGTGTGTCTTTTCGTTCGTCCATTCGTCTGTCCGTCCATCCATCCATCTATATATCTGTCTGTCTCTGTCTGTCTGTCTGTCTGTCTTTCTGTCTGTCTGTCTGTCTGTCTGTCTGTCTGTCTGACACAACCATCAGACCATATAATATAACACTCGTCTCGTTTATCTTACATGCAGGCTACCTGTAGTAGGAGAAAACGTCGAGCGACCGAGTCACGTGACATCAAGACGATTCAAGTTGTTATGAAGATCTGGGACTATACAGATAACACGATAGACGATAAGAAAAGCGACCAGCAACCAGGTTTGTTTAACAACAGCAACGATAACAACATCGTCATCATCATCATCATCATCAAAATCATGATCACCATCAACAACAACATCATCATCATCAGCAACAACATCAGCATCATCAACAACATCAGCAACAACAACAACAATAACACCAACAAGGACAATACAACAACAACATCATCCTCAATAACAACAACCTAAACAACACTCCCCTCCTCATATTAAGCTCGTTTCCTATTTGTTACATTATCTTTTAAAAAATAATCTAACCAGACAGATTAAAATAATTTAATTATACCTCACAGAACATTTAATTTCGGTCGTGCTTATTTTATTGGATGAGATAGCTGTGGCGACTGGGTCATCGCCGATTAGCAACCAATCACGAAAATTAGTTAAGTTTTCATAAACACTTGTAAAAATAGCGAAACATGACACAAACATGAATTTTGTTTTATTGAAATTTTAATTGTTGATACTAATTGGTAGATTTTGATATTTGTACTTGTGTTTTCTAGACGGATCTCAAAACGAAACAGCTCAAAGCTCCAACGTGTTTGGCCTGAGTGACGGAATCCTTGCCGGCGTCATCGTGCTATCGGTAGTGTCCGTCATCGTCATCGTCGCCGTCGTCGTGTTCACTTATCGCGTCCTACGCAGGAAGAGAGAGATGGAGAAACCAGAAAACTTTAATTAATTATTTTAATCATTGACCATCATGATTAAAAACTGTTTAAGTTCCTGTTGTATCATTGTATGCAATACTAGTATATGAAAATAACTACGTTGATTGCTATATTTAATGTTTATTATATTTAAAGGTGCACAGTCCACTAAACAGTTTCTTGGTTAGAATATTCCTTTATGTACGCCTAGTATGTTATTGGGTGCCCAAAAATCTACAAAAGCTTCCAACAGTTACTTCTTGCACATTAAACTGAATGAGTCAGATTCTGCAGTTCTGGTAGTTACATGTGTACGTCTTGCAAATTATTCGACATATCTGGTAGTTACGTCTTGCAAATTGTTCGACATATCTCGTAGTTACGTCTTGCATATTGTTCGACACATCTGGTAGTTTCATCTTGCAAACTGTACATATCTGGTAGTTTAGTCTTGAAAATTGTTCGACATATCTCGTAGTTACGTCTTGCAAATTGTTCGACATATCTCGTAGTTACGTTTTGCAAATTGTTCGACATATCTGGTAGTTTCGTCTTGCAAACTGTTCGACATATCTGATAGTTACGTCTTGCAAATTGTTCGACACATCTGGTAGTTTCGTCTTGCAAATTGTTCGAAATATCTGGTAGTTACGTCTTGCAAGTTGTTCGACATATCAGGTATTTTCGTCTTGCAAATTGTTCAACATATCTGGTAGTTACGTCTTGCAAATTGTTCAAAATATCTGGTAGTTTCGTTTTGCAAATTGTTCGACATATCTGATAATTACGTATTGTAAATAGTTCGACACATCTGGTAGTTACGTCTTGCAAATTGTTCGACATATCTGGTAACAATATCTGGTAGTTACGTCTTGCAAATTGTTCGACATATCAGGTAGTTACGTCTTGCAAATTGTTCGACATATCTGGTAGTTACGTCTTGCAAATTGTTCGACATATCTGGTAGTTACGTCTTGCAAATTGTTCGACATATCTTGTAGTTACGTCTTGCAAATTGTTCGACATATCTGGTAGTTTCGTCTTGCAAACTGTTCGACATATCTGGTAGTTTAGTCTTGTAAATTGTTCGACATATCTCGTAGTTACGTCTTGCAAATTGTTCAACATATCTCGTAGTTACGTCTTGCAAATTGTTCGACATATCTCGCAGTTACGTCTTGCCCACTGAACTGAATTAGTCAGCTTCTATTGGGCTAGATAAATGTAAACATATTGCTCGGCATATCTGGTTGAAACGTAGTTTGTTAAGAATATTCGTTTGTGTACACCCAGTGGCGGATCCAAAAAATCCACAATGGGGGCCCCAATGACATGAGGCGGAATGTTAATGGAACTTTGGGGCAGGTTTGGAGAGGATCGTGAAAACAATGAAAATTAATATATAATAAAATTATAACTGTCGCAAACTTTAGGGGAGGTGGTGGAGATGGCCGGACACCTTGGGCCCCCTAGATCCGGCTCTAACACCCTTTTTATTATTGGTTGCTCAGTTGCGTTCAGAAGCTCTGTACAATTATTTTATGTCTAATAAACTGTATTCGAAAGAAAGAAAGAAATGTTTTATTTACGGTTATATGGCGTCAGACATATGGTTAAAGACCACACAGATGTTGAGAGGAAACCCGCTATCGCCACTTCATGGGCTACTCTTTATGTCGATTAACAGCAAGGGATCTTTTATTTGCGCTTCCCACAGGCAGGATAGCACAAACCATGGCCTTTGTTGAACCAGTTATGGATCACTGGTCGGTGCAGGTGGTTTACACATACCCATTAAACCCTGCGGGGCACTCACTTATTGTTTGGAATCGGTATTTGGATTAAAAATCCCATGCCTCAACAAGGATCCGAACCCAGTACATACCAGCCTGTAGACCAATGGCCTAACCACGACGCCACAGAGGCCAGTTAAACTGTATTAGGCGGACTCTGTAGAGGCTAGATAATTCTAGAGAAATGTAATATCTGGCTGCAATATACAGTTTAATGTTTAGAATAGTCGCCTGGTGTGTTCATGGTTGTTCCACTGCCTACCGTTAACGTTTGTTTTTGTTTAACGACACCACTAGAACAACTGATTTTTTTTTTTATCACGACTATTGGATATCAAATATTTGGTAATTCTTGACACGAAGTCTTAAAGGAAATCCTCTAAATTTTTCAGTCAGTAGCAAGGGATCGTTTATTTGCACATACTAACCTTTGATACACCAGTCGTGGTGCACTGGCTTTAACGAGAAATAGCCCAAAAGGCTACCGAGCGCTTTACCACTGGGCAACGTCCCGTCCCCTCGTTAAACAAAACAAGCGACTCCTACTTTTTTTTTTTTTTTTTTTGGTTTGTTTAACGACGCACTCAACACATTTTAATTACGGTTATATCGGCGTCGGACATATGGTTATGTCGAGAAAAAACCTCAGTGGTCAGCTGACGGGGATCGATCCTAGACCGACCGCGCATCAGGCGGGCACTGTACCACTGGGCCACGCTGCCCGCTCGACTCCTACTTAGTCTGTATCTGGTTATATCAGGTTTCTTATCTATTATTTTATACATCAAGTGCAGTCGTTGTTTAAAATATGCAGTGGTGTCATTAAACAGACGGTCCTTTCATTGTGTATACATTTTTGTTTAGTGTACTAGAGATTTGGCATATTAGTTGCGAAAATAGATTGCATGTTTGGAATGGGAAAAACCTAAGTGTTTGCTGACGGTCATGAATATTACATGATCCAATGGCGAATCCAGAGGTGTGTGTGTGTGTGTGTGTGTGTGCGTGCGTGCGTGCGTGCGTGCGTATATGTATGTGTGTGTGTGTGCGGTCACACAGGTTCCATGTCAGAGAGTTTAACGTGCACATTCAGAGCATGTTGTTGTAGCGCACGCCTGTCTTGGGTACATGTGCCGGCCACTTCCAGGAGTGGGGGTGGGGTGGAAGGAAGGACCACCTGCACTAGGAGGTGCAACGGAGCACCAGCAGTCCGGCCGTGACCAGTAGCAGGTATGGGTTCTATGGGTTTTTTAATTTGGAAGGAGTAGCCAAAGAGAATGGGTGAGCGTTTTTAATGAAGGAAATTTGGCGCATTTTTGAACGGTCCATCGAAAGATAAAGTCAGGAGCTACGTTCAGAGCAAGCTGTTGTAGCGTACGCCTGTCCAGTACAGGAACAGTGGGGGTGGGTACGAGGAGGGACCGCCTGCACTGGCAGGTTCAAGGGAGCATCAGTAGCCCGACCGTGGTCGGTAACAGGTGGGGTGAGGAGGTGTAATGGTGCTATGGAATTTTTAACTTTGAAGGAGCAAAGAATAATGCCAAAGAGAAAAGGTGCGCAGTATTGGATTGAGGAAGTTTGGCGCAATTTGGAGCGGTCGATCGAAAGCTAACATATAGGTTTTGATAATAGTGAGTCGAGAGTAGCTCGATACTTAGACCTATTGATGCTGGGGTGTCTCCCTAGGTTGCCCGTAGGGCCCTTAGACAGGGCCTGACCGCTTCTGGTCGTTGCATGACAACCCACCCCATCCATTTGAAGTGCCCTTTATAATGATCTAGTTGTCTTTTTAAATATTTTGAGAACCACGCCTCCTTTACGGTCCAAGAATAAATATTGTAAAGTGTTGCCTTGACGTTTTGGCGTAAGCAGTGGGTTCCCCCCAGCAACCTCACTCAAATTAAAAATCTGAATGAATTAACCGTCAAACAGCAGCCGGTGACTGATTAATTTTCATGCCCAATTAATTACAAAAGCAAAGCCAGTACAGCACGACTGTTGTGTCAAAGGCCGTGGTATGAGCTATCCTGCCTGTGAGATGATGATATAGAAGATACCATGTTTGACATCCAATTGCCGATGAACAGATTTGTAGGTACGGGTTCGGATCCCAGTCGAGGCATGGGATTTTTAATCCAGATACCGACTCCAAACCCTGAGTGAGTGCTCCGCAAGGCTCAGTGGGTAGGTGTAAACCACTTGCACCGACCAGTGTTCCATAACTGGTTCAACAAAGGCCATGGTTTGTGCTATCCTGTCTGCGGGAAGCGCAACTAAAAGATGCCTTGCTGCCAATCGGAAAGATTAGCCCATAAAGTGGCGACAGCATGTTTCCTCTCAAAATTTATGTGGTTCTTAACCATATGTCTGACGCCATATAACCGTAAATAAAAATGTGTTGAGTGCGTCGTTAAATAAAACATTTCTTTCTTTCAATTGCCGATGATTAATATATCAGTGTGTTCTAGTGGTATCGTTAAACAAAACAAATTTTAAAGCAATCTTTCATTCTGGACAACATACAGCGTTTTACCAATAGACATCGTTCCGCCACCCCACCCCCACCCCGCTCGCCGCCGCATCACTCTCCCAATTTCCAGGTACAGACAATTTCGTGTATAACAAATATGGCTGTTTTAATTCTACGTGTAAGTCATGATAGAAAACGTGCCAGGGCTCTTTATGTGCGTTTTTCTCAGACAGGACAATGCATACCATGACGAAAGGCTCTGAGTTCTTTGGTTTTGGTGGCGGGCGTTCCGGGAGAAGGGGGAAGGTGTATTCACTTGAGGTTGAAAATGTACAGGTTTTTTGTCGTATTCCATATAAATGGATATTAGAAAATGGGTTTTGCTCCCCCCTACCCCCCACTCCTCCCGGCCCCTTCTCACCACAGACTGTTCCCACTCCACTAAAAATTGTGACACCCACACCCCTCCCAGTGGCGGATCCAGAAAATCCATTAAGGGGAGTGACAATGACATGAGGCGGAATGCCAATGGAACTTTAGGGGGAGGTGTGGAGGGGATTGTAAAAGAAAATGAAAACTAATATATAATAAAATTATCGCAAAATTTAGGGGTGGGGTCGGACTCCTGCCCCCACTAGATCCGCCTCTGCCTCCACACCAAATAACAAGGTTCTACCATCGAGCTACACCCTGCCCATGTAACAGAACAAGATATTTATTATGATATATCCTGCATGTTCAGCTATTACAAATATCTCCAATTATAATGGGCGTTTAAATCGCCATTTGTATGCCAAGGCGGGTACGTCAAAAACACGACCACACCCGGATTAATACGCGACGTCACGCTTGAAAGAGAAAATATATAACACCAATGGTAAGACGCAGTCTTCTAGGTCACGTTTTTATCACTTCGAAATGTTCATATAAGCGTATCGACTTGTATATAACGTATCACGACAAAGCAATTTATATATAGAATTTTAATTTTTCTTAGAATATTAGAGATCAAGAAGGAAGTTACATTGAATTATGGGTATTCATATTATGTTCTGGTAGAGAAAGCTAACGTGACTAAGGGCATCTAACATCAGGTGGGTAGTTTGTAGATAGCTATATTCATCTAAATTAAGTAATATATATATTGATAAAAACAAATTTAAAAACTGCAAGTTATAGATATTTTAAGAGCTTGCTATTTCTTTCTCATCTGCCCGTTGGGTTGCTGTAAGGGTAGGGTAGGGACGTAGCCCAGTGGTTAATGGGTGGTGGGGTGGTGGGGCACATTGGCTCGTTAAAAACATCTTGATAGGAGTTTTAATATTTGCAGTTAAAGGGACATTCCTGAGTTTGCTGCATTGTAAGATGTTTCCGACTAATAAAATATTTCTACGGTTAAACTTACATGTTAAATATATTTTCTTGTGTAGATTATCAATGTCTGTATATTCAATGTGTTTCTGTTTGTCTTTAATATTTGTAAAAATCCCACATTGGATTTTGTCTTCAAATAATTACAGCCACTAATATTGTATGCAAACAAATATATTTGATATGTAATTACAATCGTTAACAACTCTCTGTTAGTCGAAAACATCTTTAAAAGTGCAGCAAACTCAGGAATGTCCCTTTAATATGAATGTGTTTGTGTATATATCACAGTGTACGAACGGAAGTGTACACTAAATGACCAGCTGCGGTTTTCCGTATCGCTAGCTGCATTCATAAAGATTATTATATGAGCTTTGAGTCCCGTCGGGTGGACTAATTATCAGGGTTGTTGTTAAGCATGGCGCAATGTGTGTAGGGGTGTCCGGAGGCATGCTTCACAGGGGAAATTAAAAAACAAAACTAGATGGTTTTAAAAGCCTTTCTTGGCATCTGAATCGCAAAATGAGCCATTTTTAAGCAATAATTTTAGCATTATTTTGCATAGTATTATATCCCATGAATGTGTTTTCCCCACTTGGCATCTTGATGGCAAAATTACCCATTTTCAGACAGTGATCACTTCCTCTTTTGGAGTTTTATAACCCAGAAATTATTATTTAGAGGAGTTCAAACACGTTACTCTTATATTTCTATCACTAAATCGTGAATTGTAGCGTTGACTGGGGGGTTGGAGAAAGGGGAGGGTGACCCGGGGAAAAGCCATAAAATCAACTTTGCTTCGTATATAATTATGACTATCATATATGTCATTGTTATTTTACGTTGATAAAATGTTTAAAAGGGTACTATTCCAGGGACAGATCTGTCTTAGTGGGTAGACATAGCCTACATTCATTAAAAAACCCCAACCCAACAACAACAACAACAAAACAAAACAAAACAAAACCAAAACCAAAACCAACACAAAAAAATACACCAAAAACAAAAACAAACAAAACAAAACCCCACCCAACAACAACAACACAACAACATACAACAACAAACGATACAAAGGGGCTCGGTCTAAGTAGGGCAGTTATAAATAAAAACGATACAGAAGAGGACTTGAAAATATAACTTTAAAGGGCACTATTCTAGGAACGGCTCTATCTAGGTAGAGAAGTTATACATTTAAAAAAGAAAAAAGAAAAAGAAAAACAACAACAAACAAACAATACAAAGGGGTATTTGTAAACTACAACTGTAAAGGGTACTATGCTATTCTAGAGACAGCTGTCTAGGTAGGGCAGATATACGTAAACATTACAGAGCCTATTAGGATTAGTACATTTGAACATCTATATAATTTCAAAGCTATCATTATGCAACTCTGATCATGCAGTTTTAAAGCGTTCGTTACTCGCGTTAGACAAAGAACAACAACAACAAATGTTTTATTTAACGATGCACTTAACACATTTTATTTACGGTTATATGGCGTCAGACATATGGTTAAGGACCACACATATTTTGAGAGGAAACCCGCTGTCGCCACTTCATGGGCTACTCTTACGTCGATTAACAGCAAGGGATCTTTAATTTGCGCTTCCCACAGGCAGAATATCACAAACCATGGCCTTTGTTGAACCAGTTATGGATCACTGGTCGGTACAAGTGGTTTACACCTACCCACTGAGCCTTGCGGAGCACTCACTCAGGTTTTGGGGTCGGTATCTGGATGAAAAATCCCATGCCTCGACTATGATCCGAACCCAGTACCTACCAGCCTGTAGACCGATGCCTAACAACGACGCCACCGAGGCCGGTCGTTAGACAAAGTGATAACACAGACACATCTGCAAGCTTGCGCATACACGCACAACTTAACTTCATGCAGCCAAAATGCTTACGTGCAAAACAATTTTTTTTTTGTATGCGAACAAAAAGGACACTTGTACATTGTGATGGCACTTGATTTTAAAAACCGCCTGCCCCTCCCCACTGGATCCGCCTCTGGATCGATCTAGGATCGGTCTAGGATCGATCTCCGTCGGTGGTGCACATTGGACTATTTCTCGATCTGGCCAGTGATCTACGAGTGGTATATCAAAGGCTGTGGTGTATGCTATCCTGTCTGTGGATGGTACATATAAAACATCCCTTGTTATTAATGGGGAAATGTAGCGGGTTTTCTCTCTAAAACTATATGTCAAAATTACCAAAATGGTTGACATCCAACAGCCGATGATTAATTAATCAATATGCTCTAGTGGTGTCGTTAAACAAAAACACAAAAATCCTCATAAAGGGAAGACCACGATGCATATTTTTGAAAGTAGCAGTCAGAAGCACGAGTTGGCGTTTTAAAGGGACAGACCCGTGAAAATTAACACTAAGTTTAGTTAAAGGGACAGACCCTAGTTTCAACCCGTTAAAATTAACACTAAGTTTAGTTAAAGGGACAGACCCTAGTTTCAACCCGTTAAAATTAACACTAAGTTTAGTTAATCTGCAAACCTATAAAACATTTGGACAAAGTTACAATTGAATTGAAACATTAGTATGTGACTTTGCAATGATGATATACCCTCTGAAAACAGACAGAAAATCGACTCCATAACTGTTATTTCTCAGACGCACGTGCGTTTTTGAATATATATGAAAAACATTTTGAGATACTAAAGACACCTGGATGACCAAAAACACTTCGAATGTACGGATATCTTGATAATCTGAGCCATAAAATCTAAGTAAAGTATGATTTCAGTTATAAAAAACGGCTCTAATAGTACAAAATATGCCTTAGTGTTTAAAAACTAGGGTGTGTACTTTTAATAATTTATGATTAGTAATCATCATTATCATTAACTGATTTCATTTAGGTTATCAAATATTACTTAAGAAAAGTTAAAATTAAAGTTTGCTTTGTTTAACGACACCTCAAGAGCACGTTAATGTATTCATTGGATGTCAAACATTTGATAACTGGAGAGGGATTTAACTAGGGATCTTTTATATGCACCATCCCACAGGCATGGCAGCAAATACCACGATCTTCGATATACCAGTAGCAGTGCACTGACTGAAACGAGAAATAACCTAACCGACTGGGATCGACCCTAAACCGACCTCTGACCTCTGGCCTACGTCCCGCCACTTATATTACTTAGGAAGCCAAAGGAATGTGATTTAATTATTTTATTTTATTTTTATTATTTTATTTAATTATTATTATTATTATTATTATTATTATTATTATTATTATTATTTTATTTTTTTAAAATTATTATTC
>JAECMU010056744.1:0-18424 GCA_016106625.1 Dracogyra subfuscus | reverse complement strand
AACACCTCTGCTACTCCCCTCTGGATCCATCATTAATCGATATACATCTATGTACATCTTACAGCCCATGAAATGCAAGGCAGTCAGCGGAACCTATCAGTAGGCTTTTAGAGACAAAACAAAATAGCTAGGGTAATAAATAGAATAACAACTCGGTACCAGTTACTATCAAATTTATGTCCCTCATGAAACAATTTTTATTTGTCACTCACTGAAGCTTGTGAAAAGTGAAAAATATTTCACTTATGGACATATATTTGTCAGTAACTACTAACTCGTTTATTGTTATCAATATATTTCACAGCCTAATTATTATTAATATTATTACAAACACGGATAATAATACATACAGTGGCTGTCCTTTTTTCTTCTTCTTCTTGGGTATTTCATCTTCAAACTCTTCCTTCATGGATTTCCGCTTCTTCTTCTCCTTGTCTACAAAATTATTTAATGTTAATTTTATCATTACATTTTATGAATGCCGAAACAGTAAGAATGTGTTTACATTTCAAGACAGTTCTAAGCAATGTCCTTAAAAAAAAAGAGAGAAAAAAAAAGGTTAAAAATCAACTGTCATTTCCTTTAAAACAGCCTATGACATTATAAATTTAAAGTATTAAAAAAAAACACCCAGGTTTTACATTCTTTGCCAAACATGCAGAGCTCAAACTTAATGACTGTAACTGCCGTCATTGATAAGTAAATTGCCGTAGGTAGATAGCATCATCAACAGCACAAAAGTACCGCCAGTAAAGCTCAACAATGGCAAAATGTAACTTAAGAATTTGTCTCCCATGGTAATTTTCAAAAGAATTGCCATGGCTGTCATGTTTATTTGCTGCAGATATCACTTTAAAAAAAAAAAAGACATAGGCACTTGAAATTGTCGTCAGTGGACCATTTCACCCATAACAATTATTTTTAAAATTACTGTGGGAGACAAATTCTTAAGTTTAAGCTCTGCAGATGGGGTAGATGGAATTAACAAATTTACCCAGGAAACTATTTCTTCTTCTTTATTTCACTTGTTAGTATGGAGGACAGTATATAGGATTTATTTCCCTGCCACCCATATTAATCTCATAGACTAAGATAAGGGATAGATTTCAGGTTTCAAAAAAGGAGACAAGTTGAAGTTACCTCCCTTGTTTTAACTCTTGTAGGAAGGAAGGAAATGTTTTATTTTACGTGCATTCAACACATTTTATTTACGGTTATATGGCATCAGACATATGGTTAAGGACCACGCAAAATATTGAAAGAGGATACCTGCTGTCGCCACTTCGTGGGCTACTCTTTTCGATCAACAGCAAGGGAACTTTTATGTGCACCATCCCACAGACAAGAGTAGTACATACCACGGCCTTTGATATACCACTTGCGGTGCACTGCCTAGAGCGAGAAATAGTCCTACTCATGTAGGATTAATATCACACTACCGACCTCAGTGGCGTTGTGGTTAAGCAATCAGTCGTACGGCTGATAGGTACAGGGTTCACTCAGTGGGTAGGTGTAAAGGCCACTACACCCTCTTCTCTCTCACTAACAACTAACCCATTGTCCTGGACAGACAAGCCCAGATACTGAGGTGTGTGTGCGCAGTACAGCATGCTTGAACTTTAATGAATATAGGCACGAAAATAGGTTGAAATGAAACGGAAAAAAAAAACCCAAAAAACTTTGTAAACTACAATAAAGTCTTACTTTTTTTGCCATCCGAGCTTTCTTTTTGCTGTGATAAACTTTTCTCTTTCAGATCTGCCTCAAACCTAGCCAGGTCGGCATCAAGCTTTCGTATATGTTTGTCAACCTAAAGAAAGAAAGAAAAAATCAAATTTGCCATAACAAGGAACCAGGGATTTGTTCAGGCGTTTTGTGGGTTTGAACATACACCCTAAAACAAAGTAGCACCGAAAATTAAGGACCACACAGATATTGAGAGAGGAAACCTGCTGTCACCACTTCATAGGCTTCTTTTGGATTAGCAGCAAGGGATCTTTTACATGCACCATCCCACAGACAGGATAGCACATATCATGGCCTTTGACGTACCAGTCGTGGTATACTGGCAGGAGTAAAAAAATTGGCGATCGATCCTAAACCAACCACGCATTAAGGAGCGCTTTACCACTGGACTACGTCCAGCCTCCAGCTATTGGATGTCAAACATTTGGTAATATTTGTTAAATGTTAAATTTTTCCATTAGCAGCAAGAGGTATTTTATAAACACTTTACACAAAGGACAGCACATACCACAGCCTTTGATATAAGATACATGGTGCATTGGATGGGATGAGAAAAAACGCAATCAGAAAATGGGTCCACTGATGATTAAATATGATTTAAAAGCTTACCAGTTCGTATGTCTGCATGGCTAACTGAACTTTATCGTCTCCGAATTCTTTGCTCTTCGTAAACATCTTCTGTATCGAATCCAGATGATCAGTTCGTTTATGGGGAACCATATTTCGACAGTTGCCCAAGTATTCGGCAGCCATTTTATCTATTTGCTTCATCAGATCTGTTTAAAAAAACAAACAAAAAAAAACCATTTTATTTAATGCAGGGATGTGAGAGGGACTGGACCAAATAAGCTTACTGCTCATTTCTTTCTTCCCAAGTCGAACATATCCTGGACTGGACAAAACTGGCCAATCGCAACAAAGATGATACTACCTTTGATTTTTTTGTTTTGCATCCTTTTTTTCAAAGACAAAATGGAGAACCGCAGTTTAATCATATACAAAAATATTAAATATAGCCCACATTATGCAACAACATAAAATGTAACAACTTAACCATAAATATAACATTAAAAATATTAATCTGATTAAATATTTTTAAAACAATGATCCAATGTCAAATGGTAACTTGTGGAATATGTAACAGAATTCTGAATTTTTTTTTATGCAACAACATAAAATGTAACAACTTAACCATAAATTAAAATATTAATCTGTTTAAATATTTTTAATAGCAACCCCAGATGAAAAATCTAAACTTAAATTAGAGCAATGAAACTAGATGCACATGGTAAATCTTAAAGAGATCTTTCCAAAACAGTTTAAATTATTTTGGTAGCTCTATTGTAACCAAAGTTACATAGAAATTAAGTGTCGGAAATCTGACCATTTTTAGAAATCGTGACATACATTATAGTAAGTAAACTAAAGGCCAAAGACGGCACCGCCGCCTAAAATTATTAAGACTTTTCCCTTTAATTTGCTTAATAACTAACAAATCATTATAAAATTTTGCAGTTTAGTGTAATTTTTTCTGCTGAATCCATTTCTGGACATTACAATTAAATAACTTGAAAAGGTATATGTGAAAAAAGGCAAATTATAATTTGTAAAAATTCTATGAATACATATTTGATTCAAAGTGACAGGTGATGCAAGTGGTCTGGACAAAGTCACAGGTGTTTTAAATGGTCTTATCTGCAGGTCTGCAACAGTCTTGTAACCTGGAACCTTTTTCTTTACGCTTAGTTTTTTCTTAACATAAAAATACAAATATAACATATTTAAAACAATAAAATTATATTTTCCATTTATGAATAATTTTTATATTATAAATTAATTAATAATTATTAATGTAAAATAAATAATTACAGTAAAAAATATATATATATTAAATTTTACAAAATTACTTCGTGTTTTAGGACAATAGATGCTATAAAATGAAGTACCATTTGATCAAAGAATGGGAATTCCAAATGACCTAGATAATCTATTTTTAGAAGACAAGTTCAACAAAAGGGATTTCTCCATAAACCTGCACAAAATATCAATGTCTATGAAACATACTATATATATTAGTAATCATATATCATCCATGTTTGTAAAAAAACTAAAAATCATCAAATAAAATCACTAACAAATGCTGCAGTAATCATTTATTTTTTGCCAAAAAATATACGATTGGCAAAATCCAAGATGGCGGCCGACTGATGCTTCAATGAAGGGGAAAATTTTGGGGAATATGAAACTTTGGCGAACGATGCAGCATCGATAAATTGGGTTGCAGACAATATTAAATACATCAAAATAAAGTTTGAAGTGTCTATTATTAAAATATATATGAATCATTGTAATATACTTTGAAGTTATCATACAGTGATCATTCTACGTTGGGTCTTTATATCTTCAGTTGAGGAATTCCTATTGATATGATTCAAATGCCACCACAACAAGCATCCTCTTTTCTGATTGGTTGCAAAATTTCATGAATATTAAGTAGGTGTAACCCAGTTGCAAGTGGACTTGAAATAGGCACATGCAGTGGGAAGCTTTGCCCATTGTCCTGACATGCAGTGAGCCGTGAACAGCTGGTAATTACAGGTTCAAACACAAATAACTTAAGATACAAATAAACAACAAAGTCACATTACATGTTGTTTAAAAGGTAATTCTATTGTGTTTAAAATGAAAGTGAAAATGTTATAGTATTTTAATAAAATATTAAAGAATAATAAAAAACCAAAAGACAAAACCCCCAAAAATGGCAATTCCAGATTACAATAGGCCTTAGCTGGGGTTGCTATTTTTAAAACAATGATCCAACGTGAAATGGCAACTAGTGGAATATGTAATTTAACAGAATTCTGAATTTTTTTAGTTATGACTTAGTTATGTCGTAAAATATGAGTAATACGACGTCAAGTGTATTTACAAATAGTCTTAACCCTGGTGTGATTCTATTAATCTGACCTTGTGAACGAGAATCGAGATCCCTCATCAGGTTAAAGTTTCTTTGCAATTCCGAAGGAAGTGTTTCAAGACCTGTAAAGATAACAAATAAACATTTAGACCATGGAATAACGTAAAAATCAGCATAATGGGCACTACAGTACTTCGTAAAGTTTTACAACAAGTGAAGCCGATTGAAATATGATCAATACTTGTAAATAATCATATCTAGAGCTAGGCAGGTTTCAAGTTTGGTATCAGTATCAGTGTTTTAAGGGTAATTTACCTCGGTATCTGCAAGGTATTCGGAATTGATAGAATACTGATAACGAGTGGTATTTTCAGTACACTTGACTTTAAATGCATGCCAGAGTTTCACATGCTAATTTCATCTAAATAGCCCTCATCTATCGCTTCTTTTCAGCTATTTTGCTTTCGTCAGATATATTGTTAGTGCTTTCTAAATGGTGAATAACATTTACCAATGCCAGATTTTCAATATTGCGAGATTTGACTGGTTGTTATTCTTTAGGCTAAGAAACTAATACATTTTTTTATGTTTATAAAAATTCAATGCACTAAATATTTATATCTATATATTGTAATATCAAGAACTGTAAAGTACACAGTTGTAATGCCCCATACGATTTCACCGTTATTTTTTCAATATGAGTTTTCAGTTCATACGAGTTAGTTTCCATACGAAATCACCGCACCCCTCGCAGTCTTGCCCTTGGTGCCCTAATTTAGTAATTATTTTTATTGAACCAAAGCATTTGTTACCGCTACAAACAACTGAAATTCAACCCATGTAATATGTTTACAAGTTTGTTTTGTCTGGTTTTATGGTTTTGGGTTCTTTTAGGTCAACAAAAATAACTTTTCCACTGTGACTATAGTATAATTTGATAATTTTTATTTTGGAGGGAAATTACTTCATTGACTACAAAACACAATGCCAATGTTGTATTTGTAGCTTTTCTTCTCTAATTTTCTTTTCACGTTAATCACTGACTTTAACAATCGTATCACTATTAACAAATGTTATAACCAAGACTACCACATGTCTGTCAACTTTTGACAATTAAATTGCGCCAAAACATTATAAAATTAAAGAGCATGTAAACACTTAAAAAGTGTTATTCTGCGTAGTACAACAATTGAAAAAGTAATCTGCTCCACATTTAATTAAATGTGATGTCAATCAAAAACTATTCATTGTCGTTGCATGGCTGAAGAGAACGCCGTCTTACTGTCAAGATAATGCTCCAAATACATCGCAGTCGCCATTTTAATTTTTTTTTCTCCGACTACTGAATCTTAAAGGTCAAGGTTACAAATACCAATGTCGGAATACTTCGGCTGAACATGAATGACCGAGACCACCCATTTTTTATATTATTATTAGGCACTCGGAACTCTTCGGCCCATTCCACGATGTTAACCGAAGTACTCCGAATGATTTATAATGACGTAACGAAATTGACCGATGTTTTCCGAAAGGTGTCATTGTGGTAATCGAGGTTTTGTCCTGCTTGGCGTAACAATATCAAGGACACCAGTTGTCAGTTAGGAAAATGGCTGCGTTACCGCAGTTTCACAGCCGAACGGGAACACTTGTAACCCTGTCTAATGACAATCGCACTGCTAAACGAAATCACCCGACTCAAGAATTTAACAATGGAGTTATTCTTGGTGCAGATCCTTTAAAAGATGGTCAAATTTTTGAAGTCCGAATTGATAAAAAAGTAATTTTATTTCACAGCTATCGTTAGTTTGAGTTTCAGAATCCAAATTCCAATTGGGCCTACTCAGGCAAAACCATTTGTCTTTAGGAGAGGGGGCTGTTCAACAACCATGTAACGCATAATCTGCCTTCTTTTTGTATACCCTTGTTTTCAAATACTCCTGTAAAAGACCTCTTCTCCCATAGACCGGCCTCGGTGGCGTCGTGGTTAGGCCATCGCAGCATCGGTCTAGTCTGGTAGGTACTGGGTTCGGATCTCAGTCGAGGCATGGGATGTTTCATCCAGATATCGGCACCAAACCCTGAGTAAGTGCTCTGCAATGCTCAATGGGTAGGTGTACACCACCTGCACCGACCAGTGGTCCATGACTGGTTCAACAAAGGCCATGGTTTGTGCTATCCTGTTTATGGGAAGAGCAATGAAGTGGCGACAGCGGGTTTCCTCTCAAAATCTGTGTGGTCTGATGCCATATAACCGTAAATAATGTGTTGAGTGCGTCGTTAAATAAAACATTTCTTTCTTTCTTCTGCCATAGTTAAATTACGTAACGCGGATCACCCACCTCCACCAAGTAACAAGTTACAGTAACAGTGTGACACACAAACACACATTGTTTTGTTTTGCACAAAATGTACTGTAACCTTTAACCATATTACCAATAATAATTTGAAAGATTACTGTGTTGCCCCTCCCCCATTACATTGATACATGTCTAAAGAGAGAAAACCAGAGATTCTGGGTAGTTTTGCCCTAAAGTTATTTTGAACCCTGCATTGTTTCACCCGTAGTCGTATTCACCCAGGGTTGGTTTCCCCTAAAACTCATTCATACCAAGTTGGTTTTGCAACCCCAAACCGCCCCCTGAATAGATCAATTTATTTTAGTTTTGAAGTCCTTGAAAATTGTATTCTCTATTTTGAAATAGAATCTCGTGTAAATCCAGTGTTTGCTCCTGATTTTTTTTACAGCTTTTTAATTTTTGCCAAAGTCATATAGTCGGGATTGGAACTCAACGCATTGCATTCCACATTCATATCGATTGTCATTCTTTGCACAGCACCCTTTCTCGATTAGTGGCTTAATTATAACTGGGCATGCGCAATGCCGTTAATATTAAATTTTCTGTCTTTGCCTTATCAGTGGTTTACTTTTTCTCAGCTGAAGCTGGGTGAAATAACCATACCAAACTCAGGGGTTGAACCTCAGTTGGGTATGTAGTATATGAGTGGAAATATGCTAATGGGTTATAAACTGTAACACATGGTTCAAAATATAAACCAGTAGTATGCAGTGTGACTGTTTATAAATTAAATTAGTAATGTTGTAAATAAGTTATCTAAGACCTGTACGTATTTCGTATATATGGCTTGAGTAAATGATATTGGAAATAAACAAAATTGTAACATTATATTTTTATTTGTAAATGTAAACACACAATATAAATCACAATGTGTAAAATCTAAAAATCAATGAATAAATGCACTTTATTAAAATAAAAATTAAAGCAAAACAACTCTGTTAGAGGTACCAATCGACCCTGTTCAAAACAACTCTGGGTAAATATGTAATAAGGGTGAAATGACCTGTTAACATAAATACATAAACTAACCCTAACAATAGTAGGTAACAATTGGATATTTTACTGCACACATATTTATGTTTTATTTACATGCACTTTTAATTGATCTGTGCTGACTTCTTCATTCAATTCCCCAACTTGATTTTCAGGTTAATTCATGGAGTGGATCTATTGAGATTGGGGTGACAACCTGCAATCCAAACAATCTAAACTTCCCGATTAGTGCAACAGGTTTCCGTGAAGGAACATGGGTGATGTCGGGAAGCTCAATACTCAAAGATGGGCATTCAATGATCGAGGAGTATGGCTGTGACCTTGACCAGTTGTCTGAAAATGACCAAGTTGGTGTCATGAGAACATCACAGGTGAAGACATAATTTATAATTGTTTTAGCTTTCCGTAACATAATAATTAATATTATATATATGGTATGGATGCTCCATGATCTAAGTTAGATGAGCATCATGGTTTTCAGCTAACAATGGCCTAGGGAGAATTAGGGTCCTGTTTCACTAAAGAATTGTAGTTAGGGTTACTTGTAATGACTTTACAGCCATTCCACAATGCCATCGTCTGGTAAGTGCTGTTTTAACAATTAAGATCTTGTTTGTGAAGAAATGTACATTAATTCAATAAAACATTGTTTTCCAACTATTGGAACATCTAGGATATATACAATGGTATCGAACATCCAATTTGGACAAGTTTGCTACAGCAGTTAAGTGCCGTCGCAAATCAATTTTGCAACAGCACTACGGCGGAAAATTTAAAAAAGAGATTAATTATTTCAACATTTTTCATCTATGGTCCACTGTAGTAATAATATGCTAAAAGATGACATCTCATCTTTACTACGCTTCTGTTCTGAAATAAACCGATTCATATTAATTGAGGAAAACATGGGCCACACTAAATTATAAATGCTTCTTTCTGGGATCTGTAATTGGACAGAGTTCAGAGAAAAATGCCCAGACCTTTCACCACTCTCAGGTTTGCGATGGCTATGAAATGCTGTCGCAAATCAGTTTTGCGATAGCTTTTGCGAAGGCATTGCCTATTGCCGCCGCGAATTTCGAGGACTGGACATCCACAAAGTAACTTTGTCAGTTTATTTGCTAGCCGATAATTGCCAGATGCATAAAACATTGATAGTTATCTCCCATATTTTCATGTGAAGTGATTTTTTGGGGGTTCATTTGTTGCAGTTGTCATTTTGTAAATATAAATATTCTTACCCCCAAATGTTAGTGTTTTTAAGCTATAGCTCTCTGTTTAGGTGATGTATTTAATTTTTATTATTATTTTGTAAAATTGTATTAACTTAAGTAGGGCTAGTACATTTTTAATTGTAGCTAGTACATTTTTTAAATAAATAGTCCCATGGCTAGTGGATTTTATTTATAAAAATTCTAGAAGGCTTGCTGTAGTACAATATTAATGGAATGTTGAACATGTATCTTTAATTCTACTGTTTCTCTTTCAGGGTGTTTTGCATTTTTTCGTGAATGGCATTGACCAAGGATGTGCTGCAACGGGTATTCCCCCGCGAGTCTACCCAGTTATTGATATGTATGGCAAGTGTTCCCAAATTTCGATTGTCGACAGCACTCGCCGAGAGTCGAACACGACGACATCAGGTTTGTAATACTGCAGTAAATGACTTGTAGCAATGGAGGCGTGCGCTACAACAGCTTGTGCTGAATGTGCACGTTAAACCCTATGACATGACACACATGTGAGATTGAATGCCAGTTACAGATTGTGAGAAAGACAGTTAAAGTGATATGCCCTAGTTTTTAAACGCTACGGCATAATCAACTATTATAGTTGTTTTAGATAACGGAAATCATACTTTACTTGGATTCTATGGTTTAGATTGTCAATTTCTGTATATTCGAAGTGTTTTTGGTCATCATGGTGTTTTTAATATCACAAAATGCATTTCTCATATTTAAAAAAACCCACATGTTTGTCTGAGAAGTAACAGTTATGGAGTCAAGTTGTAGTCTATTTTTAGAGGGTATTTTACCATTTCAAAGTCTCAGACTCGTATTTCACTCTGTTGTAGCTTTGTCCAAATGTGTTACAGGTTTGTAGATTAACTAAACTTAGTGTTAATTTTCCTGGGTTGAAACTAGGTTATGTGCCTTTTACTTCCTAACACCATGAATGAGGGTTTCCATCAGAGTCGCAGAGTTTTTTCTAAGCTATTATTCTTTCTGTGATCTATTAATTCTTTCCATCAGTATATTTCTTTATGTGAATACTAATACATGTTTTATTATATATTTAGAGTGAAAAACAAACATTTGAATTCATAATATCACATATTAATTAATATTCAGGGAAGATAACTCATAAGTAAATGCTTGTTTCTTCCAATCCCTGCAGTCGGTACAAATCTGTTAAACTGAAAGTAGCATTCATGTTTCTACTGATTAATTAATTAATATTCAGAGGAGATAACTCGTTAACGAACCACTTTTTTTCTCTCTTCCAGTTCCTGTAGTCAGTACGAACCTAATGACCAACGAGCTTGCAAATGAGTTGGCAAATGAATTTCTGGCCGAATTATCCAATCAGATTGCAAATGACCTCGCTGCGAGTCGTGAATTGGCGTGTAACTCTAACTCTGACGATGACGGGAACTCAAATGACCGTCTGCGGTTCCATGAGACGTGCGGGACGCTGGTCAGACTGAGTAACAACAGACGGACGGCAGAACGCCGCCGACCGATGGATGAGTTTAACAACGGCGTCGTCATGACGAACAGACCCCTCAGAGATGATGAATTGTTCGAGGTGTGGATTTGTTCTTTGGTTTAGTCTTGTAAGGTGTATTACGAGTCGTGGAAATAAGTTGAGAACATTAGTTGAGGCTACCAGAGGTTACCATATGCAGGTCTAGCTCTGGGTTAGCATGAAAATTTGCAAAATTATCTACTAAAGTTCAAAAGTGCCAGAAACCTAGTTATTTTCTAACAAAATATCATTTATTTCATGAAATTATTTCTCCAAATTAAAATACAATTCGCCAAAGGGATCTTTTATATGCTTTTGGATTTTAATGATTATAAATGCTTCTCTTTTTTTTCTTTCTCTTTCTGATTCTAGTCCCATAGTGGTCCGGACCTCTGTCCCACTTAGAGTTTTACATCCGTTGTTTTGTTTTTGCAATCTCTCAGTGTATTAAACTGAAAATTTTATTTATAACTTTATTGTGTAATGTTACAGATCAAGTTTGACTCTCCTTGTGAGTTTAATGAATCTTTGTGCTCTAGTGGAGTTGTTAAACAAAACAAACTTTTTTCATGGCGATTTACCCATTTTTTCACATAGTTTTGGCCTTTGAACTTAGTAGATACGAACAAAACTTAGGCAGATGGGGGACGTACGTGTATTTCTTCACAGAGTGCTTGTTTAAAAAAAAAAATGTGTATCTATGGTTGTAGATTTTTACACTTAATCAGATGTTAAGAATGCCAAACTACGAGTAGTAATTGGTGGGCTAAATTGTTTTCCCCGCCTCACATCCTTTTGGGAATTGGCTTATAACAGAAACAGTTCTACTTGTTAATCTCACATAAGCAGGGCTTCTAGAATTTTTATGAAAACCATCAGCCATAGGATCAGTGATGTAACAATTTACTAGCCACACTTACAGTTCACTAGCCCTACTTTGCTTTAAATTAATACAATTTTACTAAATAATAATAATAATCAGATTTATTACACATATGCTTAAAGATATCTTGGTACATATCAAAGTAATACGTACCACTAGAATGCCAAATGAGACATAACACTTTTGACGTTACACAATGATTTTTTTTTTTTTTTTTTTTTTAATGACGCACTCAACACATTATAATTACGGTTATATCGGCGTCGGACATATGGATATGTCGAGAAAACCCCAATGGTTAGCTGACGGGGATTGATCCTAGACCGACCGCGCATCAGGCGTTACACAATGACATCATCAGTTAACACACTACCACCTTACAGAAACGTCAACGAAACGAGATGAGTGATATAAATTAAGATCGATTATGGGTGATAAATAGGATATTAAACTCACCATTTCGTATCATGTTTATGTCTCGTGAAATAATTTTCGTTGTCATTCGCTAAAGCTCGTGACAATTGAAAATTATTTCACTCGGGACATAAACATGATACGAAATGGAAGCTTGTTTAGTATCCTATAAACAAGGCTCGAAATTCATTTGTTTGATTGGGAGGCAATCTTTGCTTTTCAAATTTTAATTGGGAGGCAAATGTTTGAATTTGAGAAGCAGTTCTAGAGGACAGGTCCAAACAAATTATGTACATGTACTTGGTCGCATTCAAAGTCCCACCAGTTTGCGTGTGTATTAGCCCATTTCTCGACAGTAGCTTTTTTTTTGCCACCGCGGCCATAATTGTAATAAGTTCTAAAGTAGCTTGGTCGATGGTAGACTCTAACATTGTAGTCGATTTTGAAAGTCTCGGCACTTTTCGGCTGATTCCATCGATAAATAAGGGTAAGTTCAACCAGTAGTTGTTTCCTAACATTGCCTAGACTAGTTTTTACGCTACATGTTAAACCGAATTACCAGTCCGAGAACCAGTCCAAATCGCTCAGGACGTTTGCATTACTCGCTGTCGCTGAACTCGGATTTGTAAAAACGTAATCGGCCGATGTGGTTCGAATGAGTTTCGAGAATGTTGTTGGTAGATAATTCTGCCATTATTTGTGTGCGCACCAATGCAACATGGCCGCGTCTACGATGTCTATACAAATACAGCAATGTTTTAAATATTTTAAGTTATTCCTTTGAAATGCGGAAAACGCGCGACAAACGAATTCTGGGATATACCGGAAACAAATTTTAGAAACCAGATGGAAAGCAAAACCTGCTTGTGAAACGGTTTTTTGGAAAGCATTTTGTGCGCTTTGAGCGGCAATTGCCACCTGCCGCCTGCCAAATTCGAGCCTTGTATAAATGATACCTTAAGAGGGAGATAGAGCTTAAAAACATTAATATTGGGGGTTGGGGTGGATGCAGGATATTCATAATAACAAAATGGACTAAACTGCAACATTTGACCAAAACAAATTCACTAGCAGGACTTCTAGATTATGGTAGCCCCACTCCCATGGCTACTGATATTCAATGTTGGGCTAGTAAATGACTACTATTGCCATGCCCAACGGCTAGTGATTTTTTAAGGTCAAATGCTGCAGTTACATTTAATTTGTAACTACATGTATAATAAATATCCTTCCCCAACTCCAACCCCGCAATGTTAGTGTTTATAAGCTCTATCTCCCTCTTTAGGTAAAATACATCTGATTATTACTTTTATTAACTTAAAATAAAGTTGGGCTAGTGAATTTTTAATCGTGGCTTGTACATTTTTGAAATCACTGATCCCTTGGCTAGTGGATTTTAAATTTTTTTTAGAAACCCTGCACATAAGTATTTTCATTTTGAGCCATGAGTTGTTTGTAAAATATATTTGATTACAGATTCGTCTTGACCGGTTGGTTGACAAGTGGTCTGGTTCTATCGAGGTGGGAATTACTACACACAACCCATCGAACCTCGAGTTTCCGGCCACCATGACCAACATGAGATCTGGACACCAGTCAGGTAATACCATCTTTCTAAAGGCTAAAACATGCACCCATCAAGTTAGATAGGGAAGATCGGCTTATAAAAAAAACCCTATATTTTTACTTCTCTCCTTCATATATTTCTTTTTAAATTCTGGCACATGTCTTTTCTACAATTCCTTTCTCAATATCTGTGTGGTCCTAAACCATATGTCCGACGCCATATAATCATAAATAAAATGTGTTGAGTGCATCGTTAAATTAACAATTTCCTCCTTCTTCTTTTTCTACAATCTCGGGCTTTCTACCAGAAAATAAAAAAATAAAAAAAGTGCCCATACTTGATGGTAATGAGTTTCAAATATTGTGAAATTGGCAACTGCATTTCACATGCTTTGACTAATTTTAATAGAAGTTCAATTTCCAAAATGTTTAGGGACTGCAATTTTACCCTAAATCTAATACAGAATTGTGTCTCTACTTTTATTATTAATTTTAATGTCGACCAGAAAGTTTTAATTGGATAATGTTGTACCTTGCAGGAACGATAATGATGAGTGGGTGTGGTATTCTCACCAACGGGAAAGGCACGCGGCGCGAGTACGGACATTTTAATCTGGACGAGTTGACGGTCAGTCTTACTGGAGTTAATGATGATCAATATATACACCTGGTTATAGGTTATTTTCTAATGCCAGTGACTAGGTTTTTGAAGTATATACAGTTGAATCATGTTGGTTCGGGTATCGGGTAGTTCAACTTCGGTTACACAGTAAGTGTGACTTCAGTTTTGGTTTGAGCGTTGCAGTATATTCGACCCAGCCAAGTTCGAACCAACAAGATTCTACTGGATATATTTGTTTTTTGCATAACATTAAGTTTGGACTACTACAAACATCAGTCTCTGTGCATTTTGAATAGGACCACCTTGAGTCCCAACATATTGGACACTTACTTATTGGATACTTACACTAAATAATAATGAGACTAAGGAATAAAGTAAAATAGCATTATATATACATCATAATTCCAGCACTGAAATTTGATGCTAAATCATGTCATTGTATTGCAGTCCACCATCTCATAGCACTAATGTAACCGGCCACAAGCATTCGACAAAAGGACGTACATTTTTAATTAAATACAATGAGTGCTCTTCCTTGCACAGATACTCGAATCCTGTGAATGGACTCACGTCTTGCTAGACTCTGCCCATACTTGAGTACTTGTATAAACTATACGTATGAAACTTTCTACAGTCATAGACTCTAAACACAGTGGAAATGACATAAAACTTGTATGAATGTAACATCTGGTTCGATGAGATATGCTTGTTTCTGTGTTGCTCCATCTAATAGTAATAGGATGGACACCAGATTGGCTTGATTATATATTCCTACATTTAGCAGGATGGTCATCAGATATAATTTTTTCTGTTCGCAGGAGGGAGACCGCATTGGGCTGATCCGGAAAGCAGGAGGTTGCCTTCACTACTACATCAACGGTCTTGACCAAGGTGTGGCGTCTAGTACGACCCCCACTCAGGTCTGGGGCGTGGTTGACCTCTACGGAATGGCGGTCAAAGTCACAATCATCGACAGGCAGGATCCGTCGTATCCGAACGAACTGTCGGCACCATTCCCAGAAACAAGGGCGATAACTGCTGATGTGGCCTTGAGACATTTCCAGGGAGTTTCTGAAGATGAGTTAGCTTTCGGTAAAGGCTTTTCTTCGATAGGTTTTCTCATATACAAATTGTGTTAGCCTTGTACTTAATGTGTGGTTCAAATTTTTAAGTTTCATCTAAACCTGACCCATAACCCTCTCCCACTGTCAACCTCACCCACTGTCAACCTCACCCTCTCCCACTGTCAACCTCTCTCACTGTCACCCTCACCCTCTCCCACTGTCACCATCTCCCACTGTCACCCTTTGGCAGGATTCATACATATCACTTACTTGTCAGTGATCATAATTCTTGATAATCCATTAATTCAGACTAGTTAAAAAGGAAATCACTCAATGCATAAATGATATAATTCATTGGTTAAATCAGTTGGAATATCATTCATTGTAATGGTTATGAATATAAAACTATTACAGTAAAGTGCACTACGAACATGCTTAGAACGAATGGATCATAAAGTCCCAGTTTAGCTTCCTGTATGTTAATGACCGACCAATGTGTACAACAAACTACTGCTATAGCAAACGATCATGGTCCCTTCCTGTTTGTTATAAAAGTGTTTTACTGTACCGGTACTTGAATATATAGAGGATCCGTCACGAGTATTTTTTAATATGGAAAATATCAACCGAGTCTGAATGAATGAATGTTTGTTTAACGACACCCCAGCACAAAAATACATATCGTCTATTGGGTGCCAACCGAGTCTATGTTAACTGGTATTTGTTGAGGCTCTGCAGAGACAAATACCGATTAACTAGACGAGGTTGATATTTTACATATTAAAAAACACGAGTAGCGAATTCTGTTTATCCTATAACACTTCTAAAATAACATTCTAATTACTAAAGTCACTGCCATCGAGAATATGATGTCATCACGATTAGCGCAGATTAGTTTGACATCACACATTTTAAACAAATCTTTGAAAACGTTACACGCTCAGGTACACAGGTCTTGCAAAGGACTATTAACCGCAACACATAACGTAGAGACCTTACAAATTTGCATAAGCCAATATCACACAGGTTAATACAGTAAATATTAACTCATTATATGACATGGATATTATGGTAAGTTATAGGATAAATAGATTTATTACACACCAGTGTAAGATATTGCTCATGTCATAACAATCACTCAATAACTAACTACGGTAATATTGGAGTAACGTGAGGGTTATGTAGATCACTTGCTGACCCAATTTGTCGAAAAATAACATGTGGTGGGTATCAACTACTGCTGACTTTGGCAGTGTGGCTTGTTGTCAGTTGGTTTGTATTAAATAAAATACAACGCTAGCTTGCCTGTCATACAATTTTTATGAAACTCGTGAACATTGTTAACTCACTTTATAAAAGCTCATCATTTAGTCTTCTGTATATATATTATTTTTATGTCTTGTTATGATTGAGTTTAATGTTTTTTTGACATTTTCTTTTTTACAGAAGATGAGAGTGAGAAGCTGATGTTTAACCCACAGTGTGGGGCTCACGCTTCGGTCATCAATGGTCAGAGGACAGCCCACAGACCAAAGTGAGATTTAACATTAATATTGTAAAAAACACACATACGTACACCTTCTCCAAAAATCGTCTTGAGTTGCTGAGTTAGTAGCAGTATGGCAGTGAGAAGTTGGAAGTTGCCATAACATTTTGGACCAAATGCAATAAAAAAAATATTTAAAAATCACTTGACAGTCGTCAATACATTATCGGTCCATTTTTTATATGTCCGTCTATGATGGGTGGTATTATGGTATGGCATTGTCAGTCCGTATATCCATCTGTTATCTTTTTCTTGTAGGAACAATTTGGGATGACTGTGTATTGCTTACTATTACTAGGTCGCTGTGACCTACTTTTCACAGTCACCAGTACTCTTGTTTACTTTAGCTCCAGACCGTACATCCATGCAAGACCAAATAATTTTTTCTCCAGTGTTCGAGTTTAGTGGTATCCTGATATCGCTGGTATACCAGAATTTAATTTGGGATACCAGACTTCAATAACCCAGTATCCCACCGTACTATATAATGTTTTTGTTTTTTAATCCTACATTTTTATTTTTTGCTTGAAACAATGAAAGTCGTCATTTACTGGAGAAGTTAAGTGACAATGTCATCCAAGTTTTTTATGATGTTATTTATGAATGTCATTTAAGTGGGATACTAAATTGTCAGGTGGGATACCAGATTATGAAATGTTAGTATCCAACTGGGGTACTGCCCCAATTTTTTAATCTCGAACACTGTTTCTCCCAAATATATTTAAGAAAATTGTATTAAATTACTTACAATTAAAAGTGTCAGCAGCATTTAGACATGATCTTGAAGTGTTCTACATGGGAACTTATATTTGCAAAAAGTTTGTTTTGTTTATTGACAGCACTAGAGTGCATTGATTTCTTAATCATCAACTATTGGATGTCAAACATTTAATAATTTTGACATGTAGTCTCAGAGAGGAAACCAGCTCAATATTTCCATTAATATCTCAATAAGCCCTCAGACGGGAATCGATCCCAGACCTACCTCTTATCAAGCGAGTGCTTTACCATTGGGTTATGTCCCACCTAAAATCTAAATAATTGTAGATTAATATGTGCTGAGGTGTCATAAAACATTCCTTTCCTTTCCACACATAATCTTCTGTTACAGTGCTCTTGATGATTTCAACAACGGAGTTGTCCTTACCAACCGAACTCTTCGGCCCAGCGAGGTGTTTGAGGTGCGACTAGACAAAATGGTGGACAAGTGGGCGGGTTCAATAGAGATTGGACTCACGACGCATTCTCCCGGGGAGCTTGACTTCCCGTCTACGATGACAAACATCCGGTCCGGCACATGGATGATGACTGGAAACGGCGTCATGCATAACGGGACCACCGTCATAGACGATTATGGCCAGAATCTCGATCGGTTGAAGGTGAGGAGAGTTGTGCTTCGTAAGAGGTCATTAGAGAGTGGTTGTGTTTAGAAGGAGTAGTATTGGCTGAGTTTCCTCCACCTTTGCTCTGTCCGTGTTTGTGTCTCTCTATCTGAGTGTGCATGTCTCTGTGTGTGTGTCTCTCTCTCTCTCTCTCTCTCTCTCTCTCTCTGTGTGTGTGATCTCTCT
>JAECMU010056733.1:0-11328 GCA_016106625.1 Dracogyra subfuscus | reverse complement strand
GTATTATACATCAGACACAGTATTTAAACCAACGACAAAATAAATATAAAACATTTGGAGAGGGTGGGGGGGTCACTTGAGGAAGAATGGCACATAGACCAACTTGTGCAAATGAAAATTTAAAAAACCTCTGAAGTATATGATTATATTGTGACAACTGCATGAACGACAGTATAGGATAGAAAGCCATGGATGCTGGTTGATTGTTGTAAAATTTATGTCATGTAATGTCATAGGATTTATTTTGCACATTCAGAACAAGCTGTTGTAGAGCACGCCTGTCTTGGGTGCAGGGGCCGGCATCTCCAGTGGGGGTGGGAGAGGATGGACCACCTGCACTGGCAGATGCAAGGGAGCACCAGCAGCCCGACAAAGTCGATAGCAGGTGAGGGTGGGTGGTGGTGGTGCTATGGAATTTTGAATGGAGCAATTAATATGCCAAAGAGAAAAAGGTGCACAATTTTGATTGAGCAATTTTGGCAAAATTTTGAACGGTCAGTCATAAGGAAAGTTTCCAGAGCTAGTATAGGTTTTGAGTTAGTAAGTCGAGAGTAGCTTGTTAATTTAGACTAGCTGATGCTGTGGAGTCTCCCTAGGTTACCGCTTCTGGTCGTGGCATGACAACCCATGGGATTGTACCAGCAGCAATTTAGGGGTTGGGTAGGGTAGGCTGGTATTCTTTTGTCCAGCTTCCCCTGGGTGCAGTGCAGTTGTGTACTCTGAGCTGGTAAAATGTATGTATAATAAACTTCATTCTTACAGTCACCATGTGTTGTTGCCTGTATGAATTACAACACATTACTATAGACATTGTACCTTTTAAATGTCTCCTTTAAAAGTATTTACTCCTTATTCACTGTTCTGTATAAGTATGACATTCACTGGGTTAATAAATCTATCACAAGAAGGCTCATGTAATTAATACCAATAACTGCCACTACTAATTTTCTGTTCCACTCAAACATGTTTTCCCTTGTGGTCTGAGTAAGTTAGGCTCATCCAGCTGTCTATAACATGTTCATAGACTGACATCAAGTACCAGGTTACTGAACTTTCTTCGTTTGGGAACAATTAGCTGTGCACAGTGTATATAGGAAATGACAGTTGTAATTAGAACTCCGCTGACCTTTATCATGGCTACATGGCCGTGGTAATGTCCGTGGTAATGTCCGTGCAGATTTACAATTACGTGCAATACACATTCTGCTGACCAATGTTAATTAACATTTATAACTATGATAATCAAATGTTTAACAAACAGTATTAAGTGAATGTGAAGTATTTAAATATGTTTTTGTTTTTGTAATGTTCTTGTAAATATATTAATAATATTATGTATCTTCTTATGAAAAATAAATTTTTTAAGAACTTCCATACATTTTATTTAAATAGAGTATATATATTTGGGAGTTTTGAACTACTAAATATGTGAATTATGTCATTCAAAAATCCATTTTTGTTTATTTGACTATAAAATTTCAATGAATAATTCTTATCTGGATTTTATCTATACACTTTCAGTTATGAAAAGTATCTACCCCATGCATACATTTTTCCTACTTTTTATTTAACTCTTTATTTGTTATTAGACACACATCTACTAAAATATACTTTTTTACAATAAAAAAATAAATTCTGTTTGTTTTAATTACACTATAAAACAGATTTTTAGCTCAATCATATTTTTATGAGATTTTTGTTATATACCGAGATATTTATTTTCAACAAGCAGTCAGCTATGTTCTTTTTTTTTCGTTCCCTTCTGGTCCAACCGGAGGGGATTATAGGTGTCATCTCAGTCTGTCTGTCTGTGTGTCTATCTGTCTGTCTGTCTGTCCAACATATATTTTTCCAGATGATTTGGTGTTTTTTTACAATGCCTTAAATGTACAAGATATGAAAATTGGTGGCTCCATTAGAGGACATGTATTGCTTTAGCAGTACTTTTAAAATGCTTATTGTTTTTTAAATCTTTAATTCTTTTATTTTATTTATTAAATCATAGTAAATACATGTGTATGCTCTTAAAAACTACAAAACATATATTTGTTGAGTGAGGAATGAATCCTTCTTTTTGTCTGGGACAGGATGTAGCCCAGTGGTAAAGCATTCACTTGATGCACAGTCTGTCTGGGATCAATCCTCATTGGTAGGCCCATTGGACTATTTCTCGTTCCAGCCAGTGCACCACGACTGATATATCAAAAGCAATGGTATGTGTTATCCTGTCTATGGGATAGTGCATATAAAAGATCCCGCCTGCTACTGATCTTGATCAGACTGCTGATGCTTCCTTGCATCTGCCAGTGCAGGCGGTCCCTCCTACATCCCCACCCAACTTTCTGTCTTGGACAAAAGAGCTTGTTTCGCAAGCTCTTGCACCCACGACAGGCATGCGCTACAATAACTTGTTCTGAATGTGCACGTTAAACCCTATGACATGACATAATAAAAAAGAGTATCCCATGGAGTGGTGACAGCGGGTTTCCTCCCTCAATATCTGTGTGGTCCTTAATCATGTCTGATGTCATATAACTGTAAATAAAATGTGTTGAGTGCATCGTTAAATAAAACATTTCCTTCCCTTCCCATTCCCTTCCTTTTAGTGAAGGGGTGGGATTTAGCTCCGTCAGTAGAGTACTACTCACTTAATATACTTGTGTCACAGGATCAAATCAGCTTGGTGGATCCAGTCAACTCATTGGGTTTTTTTTCCATTTCAATCAGTGAACAACAACTTGACAAAGGCCGGAGTATGTGCTTTCCTGTCTGTGGGAAAGTGCATATAAAAGATTTCTTGTATTAGGAAAATGTAACATGTTTTCTCTGACAAATGTTTGACATCCAATAGCCGATGATTAATTAATCAATGTGCTTTAGTTGTGGTGTTAAACAAAACAAAGCGGGCAGCATAGCCCAGTGGTACAATGCCCATCTGATGCGCGGTCGGTCTAGGATCCAGGGTTTTTTTCTCGACATAACCATATGTCCGACGCTGATATAACCGTAATTATAATGTGTTGAGTGTGTCGTTAAACACAAAAAAAAAAAAACAAAAAAAAAAAAAAAAAAAAAAAAAAAAATTCTCTTTTTTTGTCTTCTTATTAAAATGATAGACTTCCTTTTAATGAAGGGGCAGGATTCAACTTAGTCAGTTGAGTGCTCAACTAAGGTGCTTGTATCACAGTATCGAACCACATAAGTAGATCAATTCAACTTATTGGGGTTTTTTTCCCAGCCAGTGCACCACTAAAGGCTGTGGTATCTGCTTTCCTATGTGTGGGAAAGTGCATATAAAAGATCCTTTGCTGCTAATAATGATGCCCCCACCTGCTACCGATCTTGATTGGACTGCTGGTGCTCCCTTGCAGGCAGTCCCTCCTACATCCCTTCTCCCCCAACTTTGTGTCTTGGATGAAAGAGTTTGCTTTGCAAGCTCTTGTGCCCACGACAGGTGTGCGCTACAACAGCTTGTTCTGAATGTGCACGTTAAAGCCTATGACATGGCATGACATAATAATGATGACTGTAAAAATTAACAAATGTTTGACATCAAATAATCAATGTGCTCTAGTGGTGTCATTAAACACAACAAGCTTTTACTTCTCATTTTAATGAATCACACTTTGTCATAATAATGATGACTCCGCATATGATACGTACAGCGTGGATAATTGTCCACAGTTGTAATCATGAAAACAAATGATAGTTAATCAAGATCCATACTGGAAAGATTGATATAATTCCATTTCATTATTCTCAAATCAAGGAATTGATGAATAAGAGGTGGAAGCATAATTTTCCACATGAGGTGATATCTGCAATTATTTGTCTGAAGGTTGCATTTCATATGGATAGGAAGGAAGCCCTTTAGCCCCGAATTACAAATTTATCACCCTTGGAATCACTCCCAGGCAGACTCGATCGTTGGGGCCAGTTAAACACAATTAACCTGTGTCAGCGGCAGCCATGTTGAAATGGACAAACATTTAGCATTTTTGATGTCTCAAGGCCGTTTTGCATAAAATTAGCATGGTTATAAATGTTTTGAATTTTTAACTTAATAAATGGAAAATTATTACCGTATAAGAGTGGTTGTTAGATATCATTTATCTTTTAAAAAAGTGTTTTAAAAAAGCATTTTAAAATGTATCAAATAAAAGCAAGTTGGATATGTTTATATCTAGCAGTATTTATGTATATTCAGCTTTAAATGCTGAAGCTGAGTCTCACCCACAAATTTTATCTAAATAAAATTAAATTCCATACACAAAGCACTCATCTCTCCCTTCTTTTTAGCTATTTGTGTTTGTCAAATATATTGTTAGTGCTTATCTAAATGGCGTAAAACATTGTTTAATACAAAAATGTCTGTATTTTGATATGTGATGAAATGGTAAATTCCTATTTTCTTGATACCTATACCAGTACCGAATGATATATGTGGTATACCATCCAGCTCTAGTATGTATTAGTATGATTGTGTTGCAAGAAAATAGATAATTATTAATATGACATTAAAACTTTAAAACTATAATTATGGTCTGTCATTTTTATTTATCTTCTTTTTTTTTTTAAGAGAATCATCCAAAATCTGTAGTAAATGCTCAGAATGACAACAACATTTTTATTTTGGCCTTATTTATTGCTATAATTCTGTTACCACTAATCCCAATCACCTTCCCCAATAAATACACAAATGATAAAAAAATCCACTTAAATTTGTATCAGTTCTGTCCATTTTGAGTTATACTTTTGCATGTCACTGTTTCAAAATTTCTGGCATGATCTAGCTCAGTTGGTAGAGAGTATGCCTGAAGTGTACGAGTCAAAGGATCGAATCATCTTGGTGGATTTATTCTCTTAATTATTTATTCCAATTCCAACCAATGTTTCATGAATGGTATATCAATGGTATATGCTGTTCTGACTGCAGGCATATAAAAGATCCCTTTCTGCAAATGGAATAATTTTAGCAAATTTTCTCCGATGTCTTAATATAAACTTCAGAGAAAACCTGCTTCAGTTTTCCATTTACAGCAAGATATCTTTATCTTTTATCAAACATCAGTATGATTTTAATGGCCAAATATTTGACATTCTATAGCCGATGATTAATAAACCAGGATGCTCTAGCCGTGACATTAAGCAAAACAAACTTTACCTTTGTTTCAGAATTTTTATTTCTAGACATTGACTCAGCTACTGCTTGGCGTTTCCCTGCTGGGGGTGGTTTTAGCTGCCTGCTGCTTGAAAAGTCCAGACAGTCTTATTTGATTATCAGGAAAAGGCCACTGTTTATTTGACTTGTTTCTCCAAGTTCAGATCAATATTTTCTCGCCCTCATGCCAACAATATTAATTTTGTTTAAACTTTGTTTAAACTTTCAACACTGACTCATCACAATAATAAGGTCTTCTTTTTCAACACAGCCAGAGGTTGTTGTTCCACAGTTAGTGTTATTGCATGCATCTTCATGAAGTCCAGCTTGAGCTGTATAGAACTCCAATAATGAGCAAAGCTGATGGATTTGTGTTGTCTGCTGAAAGGATGTAAGAACAGACATGGTATATATTGCAGAGTTCTGCTGTGTCCGTCTGTTTGGGGAAGTTTTATTGAACAAAAGAAAGGAATGTTTGTTTAATGAAATCTCAGCATTTTAAAACTATATGGCTATTTTGGGGCTGAATTTACAAAGACTGTTTTTGTCTTAAACACATGTAACTAAATATGTTTACAATGCTTAAACACCTGTGTTTAAGAAAGACAGGATTCTAAATTTGACCTTTGGTGTCTATAGATACATATTGTTATTTGAAAATGTGGTTTAGACAGGGAATGAGAGGAAACTCAAACACCAAAGGTTTATTCGACTAATAAAGCAAGAAAGGATTTTTAATTTATGGCACTTTTCCATGGCCTTTGATGTACCAGTCATGGGACACTGGTTAAGACTTCTTTTTACCACCCTCGGTGGTGTCATGGCTAAGCTATCAGATATAAAGTTGGTAGATACTGGGTTCGCAGCCCGGTACTGGCTCCCACCCAAAGCGAGTTTTAATGGATTAATCAGTAGATGTAAGATCACTACACTTTCTTCTCTCTCACTAACCACTAACAACTAACCCACTGTCCTTGACAGACAGCCAAGATAGCTGACGTGTGTGCCCATGAAAGTATGCTTGAACCTTAATTGGATTATAAGCATAAAAACAAACTGTTGAAATGAAAGTGAAATGACTGTTTTTTCTCCCAGATATCCCACATTTCACCCTTTTAACACATTGACTTCTGTATGATAGTAAAATGCTTGTATTTTCTGGCAATTTTTAATTAACAAATACCCATGAAAATTATTGAGTTGTTCATATGAACAAATGATACTGGCAGTGCATGGTCAGATTCATTTGGTATTATTAAAATGTTAATGATGCATATCTTACCTTCATTTGTACATTTTTGTATGCCCATCTTTAATTGACAGATATTATGGTGTGATTAACTTTTCTTGTCTAAATAATATCTTGGACCATCAAATCTCATGAACGAATGAATGAATGAATGAATGTTTAACAACACCCCAGCACAAAAATACACATGGGCTGTTGGGTGGTCAAATCTCACATGCATGAACAACTTGGGTTTACTACTCTTTAAAGAAAATCCTTGTCCAGGATATATATATATATGCATGTACATTGTATATAGATATAGTTTTAAGATGAATGATATCTAACATATATGAATGTATTATTCTATTTCTTACACATCTTCACAAACCAGGTTTTAAGCAAATTTCAACATCTTCTTTACAGCCCTTGCACTTATGCATCACAGACAAATGATTAACTGTATGTCACAGTGTAAATGATTTTCATTGCGTTGTTTTTTCATTGGATGTATGGCACATGATCATGTCAAATTTTACTGTGATACGATCATAAATAACGAAATTATGCCACTTTGTATTAAAAAGATAATTCCCTGAATATTTTGCCTACCAATATGTGTTTCTTTTTTGACACAGTATATATTGTCTGTACCATATATATTCCATACTGCTTCATGCACCATCAAAACTTGCATTCAAGCTAGGACAACTTGTGATGGCACTGTATCATGTGGCGGGCAGTATGGCTCAGTGGTACAGTGCCCGCCTGATGCACGGTCGGTCTAGGATCGATCCCCGTCAGCTAACCACTGGGGTTTTTCTCGACATAACCATATGTCCGACGCCAATATAACCGTAATTATAATGTGTTGAGTGCGTCGTTAAAAAAATAAAATAAATAAAAATAAAAAAAATAAAAATTTATCATGTGCTATTACTATGGTAGGTCACCATGACCTACTTTGCATGGTGCTTGATAATAGACCTACTTTCTATCATAGATCATTAAATCATGTAATCTATCTAGATTGTGAGCATCATAGGAGAGTATCACTCATCTTTTGAAGAAGTCAAGACTAATTTCTTTTCCCAGAAGTTAACATTACATAGATAATCCGATTCTCTTCCAATGTTAATGTGTCACCATGGTACCCATGCTACAAAACTTGGTTTCCTTGTTAATAATGAATAATAACTTCATTATTCAGACAGTTCCTTCTCCTATAGGTGCAGTATCATCAATAGTTTGTTCTCTATCAAACTCCTAATGGGCATATCATATACCTCACTTGTATTGTTGTTTGTTCTAGAATTTCTTGGAGTATACTCTAATTACTGTCTTATATATGCCAAAAATCATTTAAAGATCCCTTGTTGCTTTTTTGTAGGATCTGAGTCTGCTTTTGCAATATTTAAAAAAAAATTCTCTTTCAACCTGTATGGTGTTAAAATAACCATAGTCATAGTTTTAAAATGTGCTTGAGTATCGTTAAACAAACATTCATTCTTTTTCAAATAACTATAGTTTAAAATGTGCTAAGGTTTCAATAAACATTCCTTTCCTTTACAAATAGCTGAAGTTTAAAATGTGCTGAGGTGTTATTAAACATTGTTTCCCTTTCTAAATGGCTGTTTAAAATGTGCTGAGTGTTAAACATTCCTTTCCTTTCCAAATATAGCCCATTGGGCTATTTCCGTTTCCACTCAGTGCATCATGAGTGGTATATCAAAGGTCATTGTATTTGCTATCCTTTCTGTGGGATTTTTCATATAAAAGACACCTTGCTTCTAATAGAAAAATGTAGCGTGTTTCTTCTCTAAGACTGTTAGATTTATCAATTCTTTGACATCCAATTGCCAATGATAAATAAATAAAATTTCTCTAGCAGTGTCATTACACAACAAACTTAACTTTCTTTTTCTGTTGCTTATACACTATAATTAATCTAGACGTGCACTTTTTCCAGTAACAGTTTGTATGCTGATTAAACTGTGTTGTTAGTTCAGCCATTCATTTCTTTCTAACATCTTAGTTTGCTGAAATCTTTAATTGGTTTCTAAAAGAATTTATACTCAACAACATTAATTAAGGGCCAGTAGATTGTTCTTCTTAAACTTAGCTTGTGTTATTATTTTAGCAAGTTTTGATTATGAATGACATTTAATCGTTGTTTTCTACATCATATATGATCATAGAGCTTGGTGCATGTACAGACATTTCCTTTCAGTTTTCATGCTAATGCTGATGCATAGCTCTGTACTCTTTAACTTCAGTGGACTTGGTTTGAGTTTGGATTTTTCCTTCTACTAGGAGATTTTGCTTACTTGGATTCTGAGACTTTCCAGCCCAGTTTTGACTTTGGAGTTTGCTTTTCCTAGACCATTGTCTTTCTTGACTCTCATCCTCTGTCTGTCCAATCCATATTAGTCTAGTCTAGTTTTTTCCATAATTTTAAACAAATTAAGTGACATACTTGACTGTTGTGGTGGCAGTACTAATGACTGGTGTCACTGGTCGGGCAGAATATGCTTACTCTTCATGAACACCCAATATTATCACTGTTAAGACAGTGATTCATGAATGCCTGTTATCATAGCTGTACTTATTCTAGTGCATTCTATCCGGTGCTAGTTTTGATTTAGTAAACTAGTCTGGGAGTGGCAGTCTTCTCTGGCAGTGTGAGAAGGGTGAAATATCCAGTAAAAGATCTCCTCGTGAGTGACTGTCCTATAGACAGGGCATTAGATAGAGATTCGTGGAATCAACCACTAAAGTCCCATTTGACTCTGAATTGTGCAGACCAGTGGCCCAGATCATGTATTTTGGTTTTGTTGTTCAGATTAAATAATATTAACAAGCAAAAATCTTATACCCAGTGAGTTGTTTGTGCAAACTAACTAAATGTGCAGTCTGCTAGGACTTAATGTTACATATTGGCTCATAATGATACTTGTAAGCTTGTTTGCTCTAAATTATTGTTTAAGAACATACAACAGTGTAGTCCAATCTACATCAGTGGGCCCATTGGGTTATTCCTTGATCCAGCCAGTGCACCACGACTAGTATATCAAATGTTGTGGAATGTACTTTCCTGAATGTGAGATGGAGCATATAAAAGATCCCTTGCTGTTAATCAAAAACTTTTTTCTTTTGGCTGACTGTTCAAAAAATTGTGCCAAAATACCTTCATACTGAAATGCGCACCTTTTCTCTTTGGCATAATTAATGCTCCATTCACAATTCCATAGCCCCACCACCACCAACCCAGCCTGCTCCCGATCTTGATCAGACTGCTGGTGCTCCCTTGCATCTGCCAGTGCGGCGGTCCCTCCTACATCCCTCCCCCAACTTTCTGTCTTGGACGAAAGAGCTTGCTTCGCAAGCCCTTGCGCCCATGACAGGCATGCGATACAACAGCTTGTTCTGAATGTGCATGTTAAACCCTATGACATGACATGACATGACATGACATGACATGACATGACATGACATGACATGACATGACATGACATGACATGACACATAATCGAAAAGAGTAGCGCATGAAGTGACAGCCGATCTTCTCTCTCGATATCTGTATGGTCCTTAACCATATGTCTGACATTATATAACCATAAATAAAATGTGTTGAGTGCATCTTTAATAAAATATTTCTTTCTTTAGTCAAGTGAAAAAAGAACTGCAACAGTCTAGAGTTGACAGCCCCGACTCCCCATGACATATGCTTGTCGCAGGATAACGTGCAGCAATTGGCTAATGGCAATGTCTGTCTCCAGAACTTTGGGGAACTGTACAAATGACAGATTATCGACATCATCACAACACCTTACAATGGAAGAATTAAGCCAAGATTAATTGTACTGTACAAGAATATAAGAAAGTACCTTAATTGATTATTATTTTATTTCAGTTCACATTGAAAACAATTACAGTGAAACTCCATAAAACAGGACCCTCAGTACTTCTTCAAACTAGACATTTTTCATGATAACTTTTTAAATTTCAGCATATACAACTTAACCTCTAAACAGGATATGGTACTCTTTAAAACTTGACTTTCTTACTTGGTCTTGTAGGTGTCCAGTTTAAGTGTTTTCACTGTAGTTGGTATTTTGAGCAGACACTTAAAATTTGATTGATTGGAATGACCCTGCATGTACATATGGATTTTTGTTTGAGTTGTTGAGGAAACCCCCTGTTGATGTATGGGTGACCCACTGAGATAGGGCAAGACATGATACAATCAGAATATAGGAACGGCTCATCAAATGGCTGTGATGCTTTATGATGACAGCGACTCCAGCGATGTACAGGGTCATTCGGGTTATTTGTATTCTTCAAGTTTGACACACCAAATATGAACACATCACTCGGAACGTTAAAATACTCTACACCAATTTACTGATCATGTTTAATAACTAGCAAACATAAAAACACTGAGGAGTATATAAATACAGAATAAGTTCTGAAGATAATCATACAGCTTAATAATTAGCAGACATAAAAGCATTTAAGGATATATAAATACAGAATAAGTTCTGAAGATAATCATTGTGTAACAGCTTAATAATTAGCAGATATATAAACATTTAAGGATATATAAATACAGAATATTATTTTCTAAAGATAATCTTTGTGTAACAGCTTAATAATTAGCAGATATAAAAACATTTAAGGATATATAAATACAGAATAAGTTCTGAAGATAATCATTGTGTAACAGCTTAATAATTAGCAGACATAAAAACATTTAAGGATATATAAATACAGAATAAGTTCTGAAGATAATCATTGTGTAATAGCTTAATAATTAGCAGACATATAAACATTTAAGGATATATAAATACAGAATATTATTTTCTGAAGATAATCTTTGTGTAACAGCTTAATAATTAGCAGACATATAAACATTTAAGGATATATAAATACAGAATAT
>JAECMU010056698.1:0-11748 GCA_016106625.1 Dracogyra subfuscus | reverse complement strand
TACTCACATCATCTCATTTGTTTAACTATTCTGTTTTGGAGACCTTTTTCTCGAAATAAAACATTGACTTCTCTTCAAAGACTAGACTCGGAGACTGCTGACGAGATACTATGACAACAATAATAATTGGGAAACAAATTCTCCGAGACTTCGTAGACATATCACCTGAGTTAGTATGATGATGTATTTATGTACAAACTGTAATTGAATTTATAATAATTGTATATTCGCTTCACAATCTATGTTAATATATTCAACAGGGTCAATTACTTATTCGTCGAGTAGGATCCTAATATTAGGCCTACATATGTTTGTAACAATTTCTATTTGCGCCAATCATATCCCCGTTCATGAATGTTTTCTAAAGTTAGTTTGTTTTAACTACACCACTATTAAATTCCCTAAATTTGGTATAGGTGGGGTGGGGCGAGAGATAAATTACTCGGATTCCCGATGGGTGGTTGCTTTTAGCCCCAGTCACACTGTCAAGGATCAGGGGCGGTGTTTATAAAACATAAAGTCCAGACTTTAACGTAATACTATTTGAATGGCGTTGCCATGACGTTAAAATATTGACCTTATTAAAGTCTAGACTTTAAGGTTTATAAGCTCGGGGCCAGGACGCCGGGTTAGTCACGGATACGATCCGGCATCATTCGTGAAAATCCATTGTGGTCTAGACTAAACCGTACCGATCCTCAGCGACCAAACTTACCCCTATCCTTATCCGTCAAAAACCATAGTTAAACTAGGGACATAGCTCTGATAGACCACTATCCGGAGTCATCCGTGAGGTTTTCATCCGGCCAGATGATCCTTGACAGTGTGACTGGGCCTTTATGAAACCCCTTGGCTTAACAGTTACTTACCGAGACTTCGTAGACATATCACCTGAGTTAGTATGATGATGTATTTATTATGTACAAACTGTAATTAAATTTATAATAATTGTATATTCGCTTCACAATCTATGTTAATATATTCAACAGGGTCAATTACTTATTCGTCGAGTAGGATCCTAATATTAGGCCAACATATGTTTGTAACAGTTTCTATTTGCACCATTTATATCCCCTGTTCATGAATGTTTTCTAAAGTTAAAATTTGTTTTGTTTAACTATACCACTATTAGATTCCCTACATTTGGTATAGGTGGGGTGGGGTGGGGTGGGGCGAGAGATAAATTCCTCGGATTCCCGATGGGTGGTTGCTTTTAACCCCAGTCACACTGTCAAGGATCAGGGGCGGTGCTTATAAAGTCCAGACTTTAACGTAATACTATTTGAATGGCGTTGCCATGACGTTAAAATATTGACCTTATTAAAGTCTAGACTTTAAGGTTTATAAGCACGGGGCCAGGACGCAGGGTTAGTCACGGATACGATCCGGCATCATTCGTGAAAATCCGTTGTGGTCTATACTAAACCGTACCGATCCTTAGCGATCCGTAGCGACCAAACTTACCCCTATCCTTATCCGCCAAAAACCATAGTTAAACTAGGGACATAGCTCTGATAGACCACTATCCGGGGTCATCCTGAGGTTTTCATCCGGCCAGATGATCCTTGACAGTGTGACCGGTCCTTTATGAAAGCCCCTTGGCTTAACAGTTACTTACCCCCACATTTGCAGGCCTTTTAGCATTTCGGACACGTACAGCCCGGCCCACACGTGCATTTCTCTCCACCGTGACCAGTGTGTTCTTTACAGTCTGCTGTATTTAGAAAGAAACGAAATGTAAAAAACCCAACCCCAAAACAAAAACAAACCCAGTATTAGTATTTAAATGGTGCTTACAGGTGCCTAACAGAACATTTAAACCTGATTACAGAATGGCTGTGTTAAAAATTATATGAAGAAAATAAAGGACTTTATTTCATCGCATTAAAGCACTAAGCTTTAAAACACTGACAACGAAAATTCACATTACTGACTGGGATAATTGTTTAAAGTTAAAAATATTTATTAAAGCGGCATTGTCTGGAATATTTTTATTATTTAAGCATATAGAACAGAAAATCCCATTACGTTTGGTGCATATATGGCGCCGCACTCATCATTGGTTTCACTACGCTGGCTTATTCAGGTAAAAACATAGCCATTATTTTGAAAGTGGAACACTTTTGACGAACTCCTTTTTCATTGGCTTATTACAAGTATAAAATACCCCAACAAGATATCACGTGAGATTTCGCATTTTTAAAAACAAATTTAACGGTCTGGATTGAGGGGTCGTCTCATAACATATTTATATCCATAGTGGTATGGTACAACGCCTTTCCAGGGGTCGGTGGGCGGGGGATTTGTCATGAAATTTTGACAGTGGCCAGCTGTTGGCATACGCGTTACATGTAAGGACGTTCTACTAATTACGTAACGCTCTTGGGGTAGAGACAGAGGGTACTGCCTTCGATGTACGTAACATTGTTTAAGACTATGCTATTTTTATTCATTATTTAGACCTAAAAAGGTGGGTTTGTTTTGGAAATGCGCTGTCAGTTTAGGATCGATCCGCATCGACGGGTATATAAAGGTACATGGTATGGGATATCCTGTCTGTAGGATGGTACATATAAACGACTCCTTGCTAAAAACAACAACAACAACAACAAAACAATCAATGTAGTGGGTTTCCAAGGTGCATGTGCAGGGATTCCAGCGGGGTTGGAGTTATAGACTTTGTTGAGCAAAGTTTATATGGGGTCATGCTCCCCTAGAAAATACATTTCAAACTTTTTAAGCTTGGGCAAGTAAGGGATTTTACCTCCAATACCTCCACCCCCGCACATGCACCCGATTCCTCTCTAAGATTATATGTTAAAATTACCAAATGCTAGACATTCAACAGCAGATGGAAGGAAAAATAGGATATGTTTTAATTAACGACGCACTCACCACATTTTATTTACGGCTGTATGGCGTCGGATGATTATTAAATCAATTTGCTCTAACGTTGATGTCGTTAAACACCACCCACCCCCACTAACTTTACACTTTCCAAACGAAAGAATATTTATTTGAATTTGTCGATTTTAACACGTAAAATTAAGAAGTGAAAGCGTTTATTAAACTGAAAGTTCTACTACCACTTTATAAAATATTAATTCTGCAATAGGAAGTTACGTTGTCAAGATCAAACCGGTTCAAACGAACGTTCTTCGTACAGTGCAAGATTTCCCTTTTAAGTTTTTGAGACGAACCCTACAATTTGAAATCGGCAAACGCACGTGCTAACTGAAACTGACGACAGGCTGTCGTTTGAACTTTCCCGAGCTATGGCGGCATTGACTACGAATCGAGCGTATACTTTTTTTTTAAAGTGTATCTGAGCTTGTATTTCATATTTCTACATGATGTTATAATATGGTAACCAGACAATGTAACTTTAAACAATTTTCCAATTTTCAATTCCAATTTCCAATTTCCAAATATTCCAGCGTAATGTAATATACTATATTCATACCACGTAGATGGCATTGCTTTGTGGTTTGTTATTTATTATGAACATGATGTTTATCATGAATAGCATTCATAACATGATCCTAAATATTTTCAAAATATGTCTGGATGTTAACTTCACATTCAATATTTTTCATATTTCTCTTTCATTGTCTCACTATATTTAGTAAGATGTTACAAATTTATTATTTTGTTTTTGTGGAATATATTCACCATTTCCCCAGCTTTACAGTGGAAACAATAATATAGTCCAGAATTATGTTCAAATATTTGCGAAAATTAAGTAAAATATTCATCTTGATCAGAAATTAGCCCCGTTTAAAATAAATAGGGTATTTACATTCGAAAATGCACTACGGACACATCCACCACCACATATTGCCTACACACAATCTGATTTGAATACGTCTTGAAAAATTCCTATGTGGTTGGGGGGGGAGGTGGGGAGGTGGGGAGAGGTGGGGGCTATGATGTAACTGAGACAGTAAGGATAAGGACTGAATGAGGGGTTATTGATTATGCCTATGGTGCCCTTAAAGTTACCCCAGTCGTATCGTAAGGCTTCACACAGACAAGGCGAGGAGGTGGGTGGAGGGGGATCCCAATAGTTCTGGATCAGTAATATTATTGGTAGTACATTTTAAGGCAGAAATTAATTTTACTTGTAGAAAGCAGGAAATTGCATTTCAGGACAACTAGGTTTAAAAAATATCCGGAGGAGCATACGTTCAAACTCACTAGAAATTTTGCTTTGAGCCCTCGATCTGTCAGCCCACACAATGTCTACTTTCTTCCGCCGTGCCTGTTCACAGTGAATATATTGTATATACATAACATACTGGCAATACAAAAGCGCCAACGGATTAAGGAAACAGATAATTAATATCATTAAGTTACGTAATTGTTGAATGTCCTCATCTCTCGTTGATATCATACCACACACAGGCACCTTCGCGGCTTGGCATTCCATAAATCATACTTTGGACTCCATTCAGAATTTCTTGGATTCACCACTGAACATCTAAACCGATCCTTACAACCAGGTGGCATATTTATCTGGGAATTGACCACAAGTTATCAGTCACCACCGGTCAAGTACAAAGTGTTTTATTCTGTCAGCTGTCGAAGTGACAAGACATACAACAGATCAAAACAGAGCGTTTAGCTAAAAAAAATATCGGTGTTATCGAGAAAAGCTACCACACAAAACGCCCAACAATACTATCTACAAATGAGCATTGAAATGCATGTTAAAATACACGTTGTTGATCCAAATAAAAAATTATGCCATTTTTAAAGTTGTAAAAAAAAAGAGAGAAAACTTTATACGTAATATAAAGATGTGTTTAAAGTTTGGTTTTGGTTTTAACGACACCCTGAAGGGACGGCGATTAACTAATCATCTCTGTTGTTTGTGGAACATTTGTTAATTCTGACACTGTCTTCAGAGCATACCCGCTATATTTCCACTAGCAGCCACAGCATTTGATTAATATAAAGACGAAGTCATACATTATTTACTTTGTTTGACATCCAAAAGTGGATGTGTTTTTCGTACAGGACTGTCGTTAAACATTCATCCATTCACATACCGTAATTTGATGTTGAATATTTTATATATTGTAAATTATGTTGACGCCCACCTTGTCCTAACACAGTAAATACACGCATACATTTGATGCGTACGACCCTCACTAACAGCACGGAATATATGACACTGAAGTATCGGGTTCGAATCGTACAAAACAAAATAACCTCGGAATGAATCACCAGCTTACAAAGTTATTTTATAAGTGCCAAAAAGTATTTCGGTGGAAACATATATTTTTATATATACTTTTTTTTAAAGTATTTTTAAAAGCAATAAATCAGCTATGTAAATATATATTTTAATATAATACATTATGAATCACGATATGTTTATATCATGAAGAATTTGAGTTATAAATAATAGTCTAGTTTTGTGTGTATATTTTATCATAATGTATTACGTTAATTATTATCTTAAACAATATTATGCATCCATAATAAAATATGCTTGTTCTTTGTACTATAAACATAGAAACACAGTTATTTGTAACAATGAACCTTAAAGAGACATACCCTAGCTTTTAAATACTAAGGCATAATATTCACCTAGACTCTAATTTCAACCCGTAACAATGGACACTATTTACAAACCTGTAACAAATTTGGATATAACAGAGTGAAACAAGAGTCTGTGTCGTTGAAATACCCTTAAAAATGGAATAAAACGCGACTCCATAACCGTTACTTCTTAGACGCACGTGCGTTTTAAAAAATATGAAAAATGCATTTTGTGGTATTAGAAACACTAGAATAACCAGAAACACTTCGGTTGTACGGACATGGATAATCTAAACAATACAGTATAAAGTAATGTTTGATTTCAGTGATCATAGACGGCTCTAATGGTGAAAAATATGACTTTATGTTTAAAAACTAGGGTATGTCCCTTTAAAGCTTATGTTCAATAATAATGTTTTAAAAATGTATAGGTAGAAGTGATTTCACAGCTAATGGGGGAGCCGTACGACCCCTTCATCAGCTTCTCTTTCAGCGACCACTCCGAAAGGTTAATCAATACAACATGAATATTTAAGAAAATATATCCATGTCCTAGTGTGGATATCGATTAAAACTCTCACGCTAGTTTCTACACATAGTGTTGCTGAATACTGGACTACAGATCGGACCCATTCACTTCTCCAAGATAAGCCTGTGCAGGTTTCATGTGTTAGTCAGTGCGGGAACGTCATGGTCACGAACACTCTGTTGTTGTTTTGGATATCTTGTTTTTCTCTCGTAAACGGTAAATCGGATTTTAAAACATGTTTTAGTGTAATGTTTAAAAATTGAGAACATATTTTACTAAAAGAAAAAAAAAGGTTTTTAATTTTACATGTAGATTCGTAACATCTGCAGCTATGCTCATTTTGAAACACTTTACCTGACACTAAATGGCTGTACAAACACACTATAAAATAATCATTTATTTAAAGTTCTGTCCAAACAATCAAGCTTTAATGATTTATGAGCGATGCCACTATTTCAAATATAACACTAGTATTCAAGTGAACATAATTTGTTTTAGCTAGGTTCTATTCCCATCGGTGGGCCCATTGGGCTATTTCTTGTTCCAGCCAATGCACCACGACTGGTATATCAAAGGCCGTGATATGTGCTATCCTGTCTGTGGGATGGTGCATATAAAAGATCCCTTGCTACTTGAAAAAATGTAGCCGGTTTCCTCTCTAAGACTATGTCAAAATTAACAAATGTTTGACATCCAATAGTCAACGATAAATAAATCAATGTGCTCTAGTGATGTCGTTAAACAAAATTATACGAATGGGTCGATACTTAAAAACATTAAATTTTGACACTAGACAAAGTAAACTATTTAGGTCATAATAGCTTTTACATGTTTGTTGTTTTTAATTACATTTTGCTCGAGCTATCAATGTTAGCAAATGCAATGTGTTTCAGATGTTTGAGAAGATCAAATTATACATTTGATTCAAAACGAAAAAGGTATCTATCTCGGGAATTGAGTTTAGAATATTGTGTATTCATTCGCAGCCTTATGCCTTATGTCCGATGGCTTAACCACTATACTACCAAGGCCAGTTTTGTGTATTGCGACACGGCTGTTGTATATTTATATAATGCATTTCTGAACTATCAGAAATATTTAAATTTTGCAAAATGGTAACAGCTGTCTAGACCATATGTTTAGAAATATCTTGATACATATTAAAGTGATACCTAACACCAAGTGGGACATGACCCTTCAACGCCATCGATTGACGCACTCCAACCTTACAAACACGTCAACCAAACGCACGTGGCAAACGCACATGCTAACTGAAACTGACAACAGGCTGTCGTTTAAACTTTGCCGAGCTATGGCAGCACTGACTACGAATCGAGCGTATACTTTTGACGATTTTTTTTGAAAAGTGCATTTGAGCTTGTATTTCATATTTCTACATGATGTTATAATATGGTAACCAGACAATGTAACTTTAAACAATTTTCCAATTTCCAATTCCAATTTCCAATTTCCAAATATTCCAGCGTAACGTTTGCTGGCGAGTATACTATATTCATACCATATAGATGGCATTGCTTTGTGGTTGGTTATTTATTATGAACATGGTGTTTATTATGAATAGCATTCATAATAATATTATGATCCTAAATATTTTCAAAATATGTCTGGATGTTAACTCCACATTCAATATTTTTCATATATTATGTTTGTAATATCCATGGCATTTATTAGAGGAAATTCAGTAAGATCGATTTATAGGTAAAAATAAACATTAAACTCGCTACCAGTTCGTATAATGTTATGTCCCTCGTGAATATTATTTCACTCGGGACATAAACATTTTACGAAATAGAAGCTCGTTTAATATCCAATAATTATAAACCAAAATCGCCATAAAAATCTTCTGGCCTAAAGCCAACACACCACCATTTGTCGTGTCGTTACTTATTGTAAGAACTTAATATAGTCCAGTTTAGAAAATTGTTCATCATTAAAAAATACTACAACATTCTGATATGCTTTTTGAAAGCTTTCTTTGATGATTACACGTAGGTTGACCTCTGTATTATTTAAATAACCCCTTGGTTTGAAGGTACTTTTTCACTTGTTATATGTAATACTAACTGATAACAAATGTGTAACAGCAACACAAGAAAGTACTCGGGTATGGTGGCCGTTAACGGAAAACGTTCGTGCTCGACCTATGTTGATTTGTTTTACACGGTACTTGTTAGTTGAGAGCACTCCTTAAAATTATTAGTCACATGACACTCTCCATAGTACTGTATTTTTTACAGAATATATTCTGACATATAAACTGTAGTGAACACATGGAGTAATTAATGGCGGTATATATACTATATAACCAAAATGTGTGCACGTGCAAATTATTATCCTACGTACTTACTTAATTAATTTATTTTGTTAATAAAAACAAACAGATAAACAAAAGAACAAACAAACATACTCGGGGCCAAAGGGAATGAAAAGCTCGGATTTTATTGTATGCTAGTAATGGCCTTAGTTATTACTTTTATTACCAAGTAATAACAATTGTGCCTATACGAAACGGTACATTGGCTACAGGATGAGCAGACCTAACATATTTCAATCTTTATTGCTTTTTAGCATGATAGATAATAGTAATTAATTAAAAATGTCAATCACATACATCGCTCGATAATATGGCATTTAATCCAACATAAATATGGTAATTATTAAAAGTGTAGGAAGACCACAGCCTGTTATATGATAAACTGTGAGTCACAAAACCACCAATATTAACGGGACGGACCCTAGTGTTTAAACACTAAAATAAAGTTTGTTTTGTTTAACGACACCACTAGAGCACATTGATTTATTAATCATCGGCTATTGTATGTCAAACATATGGTCATTTTTGACAGTCATCTTTTATATGCCCCATCCCACAGACAGGATAGCACATACCAGGCCTTTGATATGCCAGTCGTGGTGCACTGGCTGTGACGAGAAATAGCCTAATGGGCAAACCGACAGGGATCGATCACAAACCGACCGCGCATTAAGCGAGCACTTGCCACAATGCTACAATGTAGCGCGTTTCCTTCGGTCAAAATTACCAAATGTTTGACATCCAATAGCCGATGATTTATTAATGAATGTGCTCTAATAGTGTCGTTAAACAAAACAAACTTTAACTTTTAGTGATTAAAAACTAGGGTCTGTCCCTTTAATGGTTTACATGTACAAGTAGTGTTTTCAACCACTACCAGCGTAATCAAGGAAATCGATATTTCATAGCACAGCCGCTAGTTTGTATTATTATTTTTATTATTAGAACAGTATTTTATAGAACGAATGGCCTAATTCGCGTAAAAATACCATTTACTTGTTTAAAAGCAAATACGTTTACAAGTGGTATAACCAGACAACCTGTTTAACAAATACACAATGATAATATGCCAGATCAGTGTCGTACATATTACAAAATAATTGAAAGAGGGAAGGTAAGTAAAAATAGAATTGATATTGTTGGTAGGGGTGCTATCGAGTTTCTTACTGTAGTATGTGTATTAATAATTAATGTATGAAATATATGTATGAAAATGATCGACGTAAATGTATTTATCTCAGGACCGTAACCATCTAGACTCGAATACTAGATGCCCTTTTTGTGTACAACACGTCCAACCTCAGTTCAAAAACCCACTCCCCACTGCATTTTTTTCTGCCGCCACCCCAGCTGTTTTGAGCTAGCTATGGCATTGGATTTACATCATATGTTATATACGCCTGACGTCAGATCTTTTTATAACTAGAATTCTTTGACAAAGGATCAACGTGTTTTGTTAATGTTAATATTAAGTAAACAAAAAGTTAAACGTTTGTTTTATTTAACGACACAACTAGAGCATACTGATTTATTAATAATCGGCTACTGGATATTAAATATTTATTAATTCTGACATATTACATTCTTAGAAAGAAAACCCTCTACATTTTGTTTTCCATTAGTAGCAAGGGATCTTTTATACATATACCACAACCTTTTATATGCCAATCGTAATACACTGGCTAGGACGAGACATAGGCCAATGAGCCCACCGACGGGATCGATCCAACACCGTCCGCGCATCAGGCGAACGCTCAACCACTGGGCTATTTTCCGCATTTAAGTCTGTGAACTGGGTCATACTGGAGGTGTTGAGTTATCGTGTGTATGGGTAGCTTATTTAACTCGCTACTGACGAACCAGGAAATAAAAACACTTTGTAATAACCCGAGTTTCGGTTTCGATAGTTTTGATATAATAACAATTATGCAACGGTGCGCTGCCATACCAAAGACTTCCTCATTGCTGTAAAATCGTGAAACTAGGGTGTTTTATACTAGACATGATGTGTATGTTCACGATACGCAAGTTACTGAATTACATCGAAATATTGTTATTGAGTGAATACGTGTTTTGGCAATTTAACAGAGTACACTTTAACGTAAACGGCTCTCCGGCTTTTGCAGCATTCTTGTTCAAGTCGCATGTGTGCTATGGCGACTTGGGGTGTTTCTCGCAAGACGGCGGATTCGACAATGCGATGGGTGAACTGCCAGCGTCGCCCGAACAAGTGCAGGTGACAATGGACCTGTTCTCCCGCGATAATCCAGTGGATGGGCAGATACTGTCATACCAGGATGCAGCGTCGATCTCTGACAGCAACTTCAACAGTGAGAGGGATGTCAAGATTATCATACACGGTTACCAAAGCTACGGACGCGCCCCCTGGGTGCTGAATATGACCAAGTATCTTCTAAACCTGGTAATAGAAAGTAAAAAGTTTGTTTTATTTAACTACACCACTAGAGCACATTGATTTGTTTTAAAGTTTATCATCAGCTATTGGATGTCAAACATATGGTCATTCTGACACTGGTTTTTTTTATAGGAAACCCGCTGTCGCCACATAGGCTACTCGTTTACGACAGGCAGCAAGGGATCTTTCATTTGCGCTTCCCACATGCAGGATAGCACCATGACCTTTGTTGAACCAGTTATGGATCACTGGTCGGTGCAAGTGTTTTACATCTAACCCATTGAGCCTTGCGGAGCACTCACTCAGGGTCTGGAGTCAGTATCTGGATTAAAAATCCCATGCCTCGACTGGGATCCGAACCCAGTACCTACCAGCCTGTAGACTGGTTGCCTAACCACGACAGCACTGAGGCCGGTAGACATGGTAATAGAGTCAAAACGTTTCAAAGAGTTATCTGTTAACAAAACAGGGCCTATTTAGCAGGGTGGGGGTGATATGGGCAGTTGACCTTCCGAAAAATACGACCACGTGTCCTTTTGAGTTTTCTTTTGTCTAGATGGAGATCCTTGATTGTTTTGTTTTTACTGTTTTCTTGGTATGTTAGACTAAGTACGGTTCTGGATGTAAATGCACCTAAATATTTAACTCCTAACTGTCTTAAAAGACTATATTTTATTATTGCCTTAACGTAGCTGTGACTAGTTAGTTCGGAGAAAACAAATCGAGACAGAGATTAAGCTTAATGGTTCAGGATATATTTGAGAAAACAAAAAAAGAAGAGTATTTTTAATAACACCACAGGTCAGGTCAGGTCATAGGGTTTAACGTGCACATTCAGAGCAAGCTGTTATAGCGCACGCCTGTGGGTGCAAGTGCTTTCCATCCAAGACAGAAAGTTGGGTGGGGGGTGGGGAGAGGGGA
>JAECMU010056663.1:0-13340 GCA_016106625.1 Dracogyra subfuscus | reverse complement strand
CTCTCTCTCTCTCTCTCTCTCTCTCTCTCTCTCTCTCTCTCTCTCTCTCTCTCTCTCTCTCATATGTAGTGGTTTAATGTATGTAACTGCTAGGTTGTCATCATGGGCTCCATTCCACCAAGCGATTACAGTGCTAGGATTACCATAGGTGCCTAAGGTACTTACAGATTTAGTTGATCTCAGCACCAAGTTCATTTTGCTGAACAATGCCCTGATACTGGATGTTCATGCAAAATTTTAACTGCTAAATGGGGAGGTAAATGGTCACAACACTAACTTCACACTAAACATGCACCAGCTACTAGTAAAGCAGTCATCTCAATGTGGCACCTAAATTAGTTATTAATTTTTGTTTTGAAATGTAAGCATTATAAACTTATACTTGTTTTTTAGATAAATAGTTTAATTTACTAACTAGTAGAAAAAACATAGTTTTATTGGCAAACCTTTGATGACTGATGGAATTAGGCACCTTTAGTTGATGTGGACATCAATAGCATGCCAGGTGAATGTTGCCAACAAATTTGCTGTCTTCGTTCAACTCATCTGTGTCTGACATCCCTATCCAGTTAACTTGCTAGATTTTATGGATTCACCAATTTCAGAAGATTTATTGTGATGTAAAAATCAGGATAAAAATCTCATCATACTGAATGCAACTTTGCTTACACAGTGTGTAAGTGCATTACAATTTCAATAATCCTGAGTTACTTATGCAAAAATTATTTTGAAATTATTACAAATAAATAGCAAAATATATGACATTTGTAACTGTTGTAACCCATGTCCTGCCAGACAGCCCAGTTTAGATGTGTACCCAGGATAGCATGCTTGAACCATCACAGACTATAAGAATGAAAGTAAATTAAGTGAATGTGTAATGGTTCAGACAAGATATCTTTACACAGACTCCATCTCCATTTTGTCTTGTCTCATGTGGGTGAGGATTATTAGCAGATATCCCTGTCCATCAAAATCTCAGTCTATAGTCTGGGTGCCTTTAAAATTAAAATGCATCATAAGTGTGTTGTTGTTTTGTTTTGTAAAGAGGGGTGGGGTGGGTTTGCAATATAACATATTGATACAGTTGAACCTAGAAGAAAGCCATATATGACAGTCACCTTCAGCATGCTGATGCAGAGATGTATCTTTGTATAATGACCACCTGCATAAACAAACTATGGCTAGGAGCAGAAAAAAACAACTAGGAGACACTTTTTAGGACACATGCAGTAATACAGAAGTTTCTCTAGCTAAACAAAAATGTAATTTTAGAACTAAAATGGATATAATTTTCTGAGTAGTGATTGTCTGTTAGCACCACTGTCATTCCAGTTATAGCCCTGTTTTATACTTTGGGTGGCTTATATAGTCAGGTTATAAACTGATAAATAAACCATTTTTACAGCTAAAATGTAAACCATTTACGTGCTAAAATTATTTACATTTCTGCTTACATCTTAGAAAACGGCATGCAGGACTTCGACCTGTGGTATTTTTTAAATATTTTTTTTAAAACGTATCTGCAGACTTTTGAGAACTGTATATTTAGTATGCATTTTTAAAACAGCAATTCATTTTGTAATATGAAACAATGATGAAAGAAAGAATCGTCTGCAGTGAAAACAAGTGCCAGTGATAATTGTGACCTCGTATTGTAAGTTGGAGAGAAAAGCAAAGCGTGATTTTCATTTATTTCTCGTTTGTTCACTGGAGCCAGAATGAATTATGTGGCAGAACGACCAAGGTAGTCAATCTTGTGACTGTTCAGACTTGACAGAACGAGAAAGGATAATATCGCCATCAGTGTTTTCTTCATTGCACACATTTGTAGGTTAACATTTATGAGATTTTTTTTCTATACAGTATGGTGACTGGTAGCATTTTAGAAAGGAAAGGAAAGGGATTTGTGTTTAGCATCACCTCAGCAAATGTTTGTACTTAAACAAAATGGACGTAACTATATCAACTCTTTGCGTGTTTTTCAATGTTATACTTTTTCCTGAGCCATCCTCAAAGACTATATGTCAAAATTACCAAATGTTTAGCACACAATAGCTGATCATTAATAAATCAATGTGTTCTAGTAGTGTCGTTAAACAAAAATCTATTGTTAAAAATCTTCTTGAACCACTGCCTGAAGTATTTGCTGTTTTACTGGGGGACCGCTCTATAGTCCGAAGGTTCAATGGTCCATGGTTACGTCTATTAACCTTTGGACTACTGAACCTTCGGACTACTGAACCTAGGGTTAGGGTTAGTGTTGAACCTATGGACTATAGAGCTGTAAACATTTCACAAAATCTTTTTGCAATTCAAACTTATACTGGTGTCTCTCCACTATCATACTACTATTGTAAATCATAAAATATTAACAATCTTAAAAGTTAGCAAAATCCAAATAGTGACACATTAGTGAAACTTTTAACGAGATCAGCATTATCAGACATTTAACAATTTTAAGCATAATTAAATTGTAGAAGAATACTTATGATATATTCTGACATTATATGCAGCTTACAGACAACTTAAATTGAGTAGAAAACTGCTGTAATGTGCATGCTAGCCAACTATTGTTGGTTGGTATATTTACAGTTTAATCAATAAATAGCATATAACCTTTGTTGTGTGTTCGGTTAATTACCAACAAAGCAATCACAGAGTTTTTCAGAACAGTCTGTTGTATGTGTTCTTTAAATTTAGCATCATGAAATATTAATGTTTTGTATAGCCACACTACATGTGTAAATATTTTATGCTCCCTAACATTTCCTAATTTACAGTAATTGAAACCCATCTTAAACATTTAAAACAATTTTGCAAGTGGCACAGGATTTTTTTTCCAGTTTTTTTAGCACCAGAATTAATTTGGCGCACGTTCATGTGTTTTTTCCACTCTCCCCACCCCTGTTACTCCCTTCTAGCCCTGGTAGATAGTTATAAAAAGAAAGAAAAAATGGAAAGAAATAATTGTTTGACAGCACCTCAACACATTTTAATTTTTATTATTTATGTGTATAACACATATGGTTAATTTAACACTTGGCTAGGACAGAGACGGAAAAAAAACCTACTTGTTCTATATAGGTGGCTCATACTATAAACACAGCAACTTATCTTTTATATTTACTTTTCCATAGACATGCCTTTTGAGGTACCAGTTACTGTGATAGGGGGGATGCACTCAATTAAAGGCAATCAATGCTTTGACTAATGGCACTTGTGAATTGAATGTTTTTACCTACTAACATAATGAGGGGAGAAGGGTGTGTGTGTGGTGTGTGTGTGTGGTGTGTGTGTGTGTGTGTGTGTGTGTGTGTGTGTGTGTGTGTGTGTGTGTGTGTGTGTGTGTGTGTGTATGTGTGTGCAAAGAGTATTATGGCCAAGGTCACACTAATCACCTTTAACCACCTTTTTTATTTGCATGTATAGCTTCATAAGTGTGAAAGAGAAAATTAACAGACTCATACCTTGAGTGTGGGACTACCCCAACATGGTTAATCCTTCAGTATAATATTGTGTATATACTGAGCTGGTACATCAGTATGGTAACACATTGGAGGAATTTACTAAAAGGAATGTGTAGGTGATTTTTATCAATTTTTGTTAAGTTTTCCCCCTCAAATCAAATGCGCATATACCTGTATGTTAACATTTAATGGAAAAAAATATTTGTGGCTTCCAGTAATTAACTTGTATGATTTGTCTTTACTGTTAGTATTTTCGGAATTTGCTGAAGGAAGTGTATTCACTATTTCATCCTACTTGTCAAATTTAATTATCTGAGCATATTCTGACATAAAAGGAATTACAGTTTTGGGAGGTTTTTTTAAAGTAATGGTATCATTTCGAAAGAAAGTTTGGAAGGAAATATATTAACTATCTAATTCTTGATTTTTGTTAAACAGCCAATTTCACAAAATATTGTTAATTTACGTCTGCGACTAGCAGTTAAACCAGTCATACAGTATGTACATTTACATCTATTTCATGCAGAAAATGACATCATTATGGAAGATGGAGTATTTTATTGACAAAATATTGATGAAATAGTGTAATTTAAATTATATTTGGTTTATTGTTAATAGTAACAAGAAGTGTGGTTTAGTGGTAGATTTACATTACAAAACTAGGTTTATGATTTTTTTGTGAAATTGGGCCCAGGTCTTTTTTTACCAACAAACTATTTTAAATCTTAAGAGGAAAAACTAAACATTTTTATATATTACTGACATTTTTCAGATTTAAAAATATATGTTGCATATATAATGGTAGTAATTTCGAAGACATTTCTGAAATTTGTAGATTGTTATTGCTTTTTGTCCTGTAAACTTTTCTTTTTTTTAAAGAGAAAAATTGTATCTTTTTCATGTATTTCTCTTTTCATTTGTATCTTAAGTTCTGAGCATTTTTATATAATAAGAGATTAAAATATTCCTGAATTCTGGATTTTAACACTTTCCAAAAACTGTCTTTGTTAGTTTTCTTTGATGAAATGCTTATTAAAAAAAACAAAAAAAAATAACAACAACATAATAATCTGCATCTGTGAATTGTTTCTTACTGACATTATTTTTTAAATTGTTAATGATACCATAAACATGTTTTCTAATATATTTTATGAAATAAAAAACCTTAAAAGACTAGCGTTTCATGCTTAAGGCCAACTATTAATTTTGATTATACCTTAATGATTGCAATTGTGGGCATAACATTTTTTAATTATTCATCGCTCTGAAGTTTTTAAATGAAATAAATGTTGAATTAATTAGCCTTAAATGCGTTTGACAATTTGTGCAAAGAGATTTTTTTATTGTATATTTTCCCAGAAGAGATGTTTCTAGATATGATCATGTGAAATGTGTTGTTGAGGGGGACGTCTCGGCTCTTACTGGTTGTGGAAATATGTTCAATGCAAATATTGCCAGTTTATTATATTATGCACAACAGTGGATGATAACATCACTTCAAAATGTTCCAATACACTTGTAAGACATGAATTATTTTTATCCTGATCTTAAGCTAATATCCAAGCATTTTGTCCTGGAAGTACAGATATCTGAGGGAAGAAGTGTTCTCCATCAAGGCCATCAGCAAAAGATTTTTAAACATGCACAGACATGATGTTTTATTTCAGTAACATTTGATATATCAATAATCATATAATTTATTAAATATGCACCAAAGAGATGCATAACAATACATGCATAACAATACAAATTTGTATTATTTATTGCAGACTTTTTCTTTTTAGGCATTGGCCTACTTTATGGTTTGTCTAGTAAAACATACTAAATATATTCTTCAGTGTAAATAAAGTACCTAGTACAGCAATTGCAGCATGCACCCACCCACATACACACACATCACTCCACACACACATCACTCCACACACACACACACACACACACACACACACACACACACACACACACACACACACACACACACACACACACATACACACACACACATACACACACACATACACATCATTCCATACACACACCACACGTGCACATGTGGACACACATACACCATGCCACCACACTACACACACACATATCACACCACACCGCACACAAATATACCAAAAATCATCAATGACGAAAAACTTTTTAAAAACCCATCCCTATTAGCAAATATTGTTTTGCAGTGACAAACAAACTTGGGATCAATGATATTTTATCAGTGTTGGCGAACTGGTTTGGGGATGCATCTGATACCAACGTTAACACTGGCTACCATTCTGTATTATGCTTACATTATTATTAGAGGAACACTTTGGGGTGCCATGCGATGAGAAGAAAAAACTGCGGCAAATGAAAGCTAGTGTCATATTTAGTTATATTGAATATATTTGTTATAAAATTTAATCAATCCTACAGAATGTTTGTATAATTAAGAATATCCATCCAAAATGTGATGTGCTGGCACTAAGCATAAACAGTGGTTTCCTCAAGAATCCTTGGCAAAAAATATATACATGTAGTACATAGAAAATATTCATCCCATAATTTATTACAATAATAGCCGGCTCTTTAACAATTTGGAGATGATGTCCAAATTCAAAGTACAGTAATGTTGATTTTGCAACATTTTAAAATAATATAAATAGTCAATGAAATTACTTGGATGTGCGTGTGTGTGTGTGTGTGTGTGTGTGTGTGTGTGTGTGTATGTTAATGATTTAAAATTAAAAAAAAAACTGTTTTATATGAAAAATTAATAAATTTGTTGTCACTTTGAGACTTTCCATTTTATTTTAATGAGCTTCCATTTCATATCAAGTTTTAATTAATATTTCATTGGTGACTTACAACTTGATATAAAATGGTAGCAAATTTAACACCCTTCTTGTTACCCAATAATCATGTTTTAATTAGCAATGTAATTGAGGGATATTGTTATGTGGACAGCTTACATATTAAAATCTGATTAAAGTATGATGTGTATGACATGAACAGCTGGTGTGTGCTATCACTTACTAGTGTGACATACCATTTTGATGCTAATCAAGATTTAGCCTATGGGTCATAATACAATATATATTAGTAAAGCTTTGTGTTGTCTTCGTACAGGTTCATTGTAATAGTTAAATGATAAGAATAGAATTATGCCATCACAAATCCTAGTTTGACTGGTTCCTAGGACTTTGTAAAGCGATGATGAAAGTGACATGGGTCAATATGATAGTTGGTGACCAGGTGTGTGGAAATATGAGTGGCCAACATTTCCAATTTGATGGAAATAGTCAAATAAAAAATATCAAGACAAATGGGATTTGTTTTGTTCATGTTTGCTCGTTATTAAAGTGTTTTGTTTTTGTTTTTCTTACACGCCACCTGTGTTATTTTATTTCTGATTTAGTGAAATGGTTTTGTTGTATTTTTAGAGTTGGTCTTGAATTGGGTGAAGCTTTGTATTAAACTGTTTTTTATATTTGTTCACCAAAACCATTTGTCTGTCTTTAGTTCTGATTTTGTGAAATGGTTTTCAGAGTTGGTCCTGTATTAAAATGTTTTTATAATTTGTTTCCAAAATGTCTGTGTTACTTTAGTTTTGATTATTTGAAATTGTTTTGGGGGGTTTTGTGGGGGTTTTTAAAGTTTTTAATTGTGTGAAACTTTGTATTTAAATGTGGTTTTGTTATTTTTCCAAAAACTATTGTTTTACTTGAGTTCTGATTATATGCAATGTTTTTGTTGTATTTTCAGAGTTACATATATGTAGTCCTGAATTGGATAAATCTTTGTATTAAAACATTGGGTTTTTTCTCCCAAAACATGTCTTTCTTGATTTCAGATTGTTTTTGTTGTATTTCAGAGTTAGTCCTGAATTGGGTGATCTTTGTATTAAAACATTGGGTTTTTTCTCCCAAAACATGTGTTACTTGAGTTCTAATTGTGTGCAATGTTTTTGTTGTATTTCAGAGTTAGTCCTGAAATGGGTGAAGCTTTTCTTCTCACTCTTGCTGATCTCCTGGGTCTTGATGGGAAAGTGAACGATGTTCGGTAAGATAACTTCTCTTTCTTTTTTAAAATTCAATTTTCGGTAAAATATCTTTTCAGGTTTATTAATTTAATGATCAGTAAGATATTTTCTTAATAGTGTCAGATTAATCTATGATGATCATTTGGTATGATTTTTGTAGTTTTTCAATTTGGTCAAATATTTTCTATTGTTAATTTGGTCAAATGTTTTTATTTATTAATTAAATAAGATATTTTCTGTTTAGTTAATTTGGTCACGTAAGTGTAATTTTGTGGTTAAATTAAAAAGGAGAAAATTTAAAAATACCCATTTTACAATAAGTCAACATCCTTTTTATTTTATTCTCTTTTTTTTTACAATATGCTTCTGTATGTGCATGTTCACACAAGACTACATGTATTTTCACTGTGGAAATCCATATAAATTACACTTTTTTTGTCAATCAAAACATTATTATGTGTGATCGAAGCATATGTTTTTTTCATAATGTAAAACAAGTCCTGCAACTATCTATTACTTGGACCAAAGGATATGGTATGTGCTGTTCTCTATGAATGAAAATATATAAACATCTTTTGCGAAAGCTGAATATGACAGCAATAGGTTTTCTTCAAATAGTCTTTGTATTGTTTTAAAATGTGCTGAAGCATCATTAAACAAACATTCCTTTCCTTTTCCTAATAACTGGAGCGACATTATATACACACATTTCTTACTTCCTTTAATGGCAACATGACTGCATGACAAAAAGAATTGGAAGCTGATGTCCTTAACATATAATGCCACACACGAACTAGTGGGCATAAAAAGATGCTCGTGTTGGCAGAGATGAAATATTAGCTGCTGTTATACCAGAGTTTAATACCATCAAAAAATCAATACTGGTGGTAGATAAATGTCCATATATGTTCTCACATTAAGCTTGGTCATGATTTTATTAATCATACGAATATTAAAAGCAGTATTGTTCTTTGTCCTTTGTACTGTGACACAGTCAAGTATTAGATACAGTCGGTAATCATGCATCCAGTAGTGACAGAAACCACACTGGCAGAGGTCAAGTGAATAAATTTTACTCTACATTAACTTTTATAATCATTTCTAACTGTAAGTCCTATAACTATAAGTCCTTTATATGAATAAAATGTGGTATTACAACAGGCCAAATAAAAATAATTAATCATGAATTTTATAACAATTAAAACATTTATTTATTCGAATTGCCATTCCAAAATGTTAGGCTCTTAATCAATTAACCTGGAAAAAAAACCCCAATCTAGCTGAATAAACACACTTTAAATGCTAGAGAGCCATTGAAAACAACAGATATTTCAGCGCTTGATTGTTAATATTGTATCAGTTTTATTCTCAAAGCAGTGTAGAGTCTATTAGCTATACTGTTTTTTGTAAAAGTATAACAGTTATACACATAATTGATTGAAATTCTACACAAAATAATGCCATGTTAACTGTTAATAAAATGCAAATCCTGGATACACCGGATCCATCTCTTTAACTAAATAAATGTCGAAAAATCTAGGTGATCCAGTTTAACGGACTACATATCAAATCAGTTTGTGATAGGCAAGATATTAAACTGAGCAGTAGTCTTGTTTACAAAGAAACATGATTACTTGAAAGGTTTGTCATACCTTGGGTTTTTTGTACACGTGTCTTGGGTCGGATCACATTTGTGAGCAGTAGTCTTGTTTACAAAGAAACCAGATTACTTGAAAGGTTGGTCATAACTGAGGTTTTTTACAAGTGTCTTGGGTTGGATCACATTTGTTGTCTTGTCTTAACAAAAGTCAAAGATTGCATGATGCTCAGTTTTTTCAGTCCTCTTCAATACATCAGTGTTGACTTTCTGTGTTTAATTCTGTTTTTCAAAAGCTTTAAGCAGGGCTCAACATTTCTTTTTATATTACCTACAACAATTTTGAAACTGTTGCTGCAGACAAAATGCTCACCGATGGCAATTTTAAGATTGCTTATAGGCCAGTTTTATACCAAATGTACAAACCAAATAAGTCATATCAACCAATGGCAATAATTTGTGTCCATTGGCAAAAAATGTCATCAGTAAAAACCCTGACCCACGGCATTTCATATCGCATCATATGGCATCATATTGCATCATATAGCATCATATTGCATCATATTACATCATATCGCATCATATTGTCATCAGTGTTTAGTTTTGTTATTCAAAAGATATAATCAGAATTCACACTTAAAAATCTAGTACCTACAGCAATTAAAAAATATATTTGGCATAAACAAAATGCTCACCAAAGCCAACTTTTATAACAGTTGTAAAAACCATAAGTATAGTAGTCATTTCAGCCAACAGCAATAATTGTCCATCAGCAAAAAAAGTGCCTTTGGTCAAGCCCCTGACCAACAACAATTCATATTACAACAACAACAGTTGCCATAGGTGACCAGTTTGAGCTCTGTGTAAGTACATGTATACTAGCTCAGAATATCAGTAGTCACATACGTGTCAAGTGTCAAGATCATGACAAGTAACATATAAATCACATGACAAGACAAATTGCACTACATGTTGCAGTATGTTCACTTATTGACCTTTTGATTGCTAAGTCTATGTTAAGACTGCATGAAACTACAATATATTTATAATGGCTGTATATACCAGTATGAATTATAGTGATGTCATGATTCCATAATGCAAAAGTATACTAAGTCATTTTTGTTAATGTCACTGGTGTATAAAAAGATTATTAATTTCAATATGTCAGGTTGTTTGTTATAATCCATAAAAGTAAGAAGTCTAGGTAGAGATTTATGTGTTTGTTGCGTGACATATAGCACTATCACCATCTTCAGTTTAAAAGCAACAAATTCTTTGGTGACGAATTTGTTACACACTTTTTTTTATTCCTTTTTTTCCCTTCCTCTTCTATACCTTCCCTGCTGTAATAATGTAAAATTACTGTATTGAAATTCTCTCAACAAGTCTTACAGGGAGGCAATGTTGTGACCATATTAACAAAAGCTGACATAACTGCCGAGTGAGAGCAAAAGTTAATTTGCCTGGCCGCAGCTATGTCATTATCTCGTGACATTAATAAGGCTTGGAAGACTCTCAGTTTCCGACATGATCAAAAGCCAACCTATTGGAGAACATGGATAGGGTTTCTTAATGGATACCATCCAGCTAGTGTATTAAAAGTTGATTGAGAATTGTTTTTGATTATATATTAGATGATAATTCCAACCGAGGAACTTGTCATCTTCCTACTCAATTGGTCCTGTCCTAGATTTTGTCACAGAAAACATTTTTTTAATGATCAGATCCATAATTGGCCTGTTTTGCTGTCAGCTATATACAAACAATACATTCTTTACAAATTGTGTTTCAGTCAGATGTGTTTTATTGATCCAGCATTTGAATTAACTTCAAAATTATTTGTTTGTAGAGGGTTCCAACATAGTTGAACAATTATAATTGTCAAACTGCAAAGAACACTATTTATACATGTGTATATAAATACAAATTAAAATATGAAAACATGTTCAGTGTAATACATATATGTATTTAAAAATTAAAAAAAGAAATAATATCTTTTTAACAAGTTTCATTTCATCATAATTTTTTGGTGTTTGTATTCTGGCTTTCAGCTGTGTAGTGTGACCAATGTATTATATCATTATAATACATTGGTGTATTATATCATTATAATACATTGGTATAATACATTGGTGTATTATATCATTATAATACATTGGTCTAATGTATGTTCTTTTATATACAAAAAAAATTAATAATGCCACTTTACCATCACACTGTTTAAAAATCTGATCATGTCATTCATATATCTCTGGTAATTAATTATTCAAAAGGACTGCTTTACCAGAATATGACTCATTCAAAATGTATATTTATACATGTTTTATGAAAAGTAAATATGGAGAAGGAATAAAATGAAGTCAGCCCTTAAAATTCACTATGGCAACCAGAAGTGCAACCATCAAAAAAACCTGTTCCAAAATTTTTATCATTTTATCAACATTTTTATCATTATTGGGTATTGGCTTTGTTATTATTTGTATTAACTTTGAATTTTGAGGACTAATATAGAAGTGCTAATTAAAGTCATATATTTTCCATCACTAATGTGCGTGTGCTGACATGCATGAAAATATTAAAATGACTGTAATTTGTGCTTGTCAATCTATACACAGGTAAAAATTGTTATTCCACCTATCTTCCCTAATTTGTTTGTCACTGCTTATGTTGTCAGAGATATTACATATATGTGTGTGTGTGCCTTGATATATATATATATATATAGTTTTTTTTATATGAAACATTGTAGAGTTCCAAGCATTAAACTCCAGACTTTGCTATTTTTTAGAACATTTTTTAGCTCCCCTTAGCGGGAAAATTTATATCGTATCAAAATATGGTAAACTTTTAAAGGTCTTTATTAGGGATGCAGTTAATCGCTCTCCTCAGTTTTTTCATGTTAAGGTCTGAAACTAATCATGATAATTAATATTTGTAAATAAGAATAAAATCTGAGGTTTAAGAACAAAAGACACCTCAGCACATTGTCTAATCGGATAATATTTTGATGTCAAACTTGTGATATTTGCAACACTTGATTTTAAAAATGAGAAAACACTTTGAACAACATGACTACCAGCTATTCTGTCAGTTCCCATGGTCTTTGATTTTCTTGTGATGGCTGGAACACTAGTTGGAATAGGAAAACCCAACCTGAGGGGGACCAGTTGTATGCTTCACAAGAAGACCTCTTTAAAAAACACCTATGAACTATATTCCACTCATGTATGATTCTCTGGAGTTTATCCTGCCATATTTTTTTGATGGGTGCACAAACATGTTTAAGAGATTTGCACTTTAAGCCTGAGGTTTTGCCGTGAATCCTCTGGTCTGTTTTCGTGCTTAATAAGAATCCTTGAGATGACACTCTTCACTTGTTCACGTAGGACTGGTCTTTGAATGCTGCTTGAGATTTAGACTGGTTCCCATTTGGTATTAGAATAACAAGCCTCATCAGCTGCCTTCAGGGTACAGAGTTCACTTCTACATGTTGTTTGCTTTGAAGCTTAGTCCCAGTGCTGAGACTATATATGTGTATATATATATGTGTGTGTGCGTGTGTATGTGTGTGTGTGTGTGTATATATATATATTATATATATTTGTTTTGTTTTTTAAAGTGTATATTAGATTTTCAGAGTTGCTTTCATCCCATTGTGTTTTGTTTGGAAGTTAGTTTCACCACAGAGTATATTAAATTTTTTATTTAAAGGGACATTCTTGAGTTTGCTCCATTATAGGATGTTTTCAACTAAGGAAATATTTCTATGATTAAACTTGCATATTAAATATATTTTCTTGTTTAGAATGTCAGTGTCTGTATATTCAATGTGTTTCTGGTCGTCTTAATATTTGTAAGAAGCCCAAAATGGATTATAAATTATTTTAGGAAATAAAATGAAGTTTAACCTAGTACATTTATTAGAATGATTAGAAACACATTTAATATACTGGTACAGGCTCTTAACATTTTATGCAGAAATATATATTTGATATATAATTACAATCATTAGAATGTTTGTGTTAGTAGATAACATCTTAAAAATTGTAGCAAACTCTCAGGAATTTGCTTTCATCCAGTGGTGCAGCGTTCTTACATATATGTTCACAACTTTGGAGAGCTGGGCAGTTAAGACACATTTGTTTTATAATTTATTCACAGAATGCCTGTTACAAATAACCTGTCTCCATCAAGGAATGAAATTAGATAGCAGGTGGTCAACATGACCTTGTGTAATTAAAGATATATA
>JAECMU010056655.1:3342-16856 GCA_016106625.1 Dracogyra subfuscus | reverse complement strand
TAAACCAACAAAAAATAAATAAAAAATCCTCTCTTCCACCCTCTCTCTCCCTTCTCTCCGTCTGTTCTGCCCTCCTCCCTTTCTCTCTTATCAAAATAGTCCTCTGTTAAACATCAAATATTTGTAGTTTAAAATATGTTGATGTGTAAACATTTCTTTCCTTTCCTTTCAGATGGTGTGCGTTCATCAAGACGTGGCTGCCCTTCCTGATCTTTGCCATTCTGATCACGATCACCGTCCTCGCTACACAGACGGACATGATCCAATAGGAACACAGTGTTTTAAACTTGCTATGTTACATCTGTCAGTGTTCGGGACACACATAGTTATAATTATGTTACATCTGTCAGTGTTTCGGGACACACATATTTATAATTATGTTACACCTGTCAGTGTTCGGGACACACATATTTATAATTATGTATCACGTAAGAGTTCACACTGGAAAATATTTTCTTTCAGCCAGTTTTCAGATTTGTAGAGTATTCTGAAAATGATTGAGGCTAATTTAAAGAAAAGTTTATTAGTTAGATACTATTGTAAACTGATGGTGAGTGTCTTCTGTATTGTGAATGGTTAATTACATTCTTTTTCCGGGATCAAATGAAAATAACACCCGGAAAGCTAATGACGTTATTAGAAAGTGACGTCATTAGAAATTGGAACAGGCCAAGTCGATGGTTCAAGGGTCGACAATAACACCCGCAAGTCTAAATTCTCCATATGGTTTTCTCCTAAATATTATAGCCACTTTGTATCAAATTTAGCAATTGGCTAATTTGGCTGTGGGTTGAGTGAGACTTGTACATAATACTCTTAGAGCTGAAATCATATATGATGATACTGTATTATTACACGATACACTGATTTAGTGCAGCTGTATCGCTATATATTTCGATATGTACATATTTTAATATATTTGGTGAAAAAAGATGACATTAAAAAAATATTCACACAATTTAAAACGTGCCTGAACAAAGAAAACAAATCCCACGTTGAACTGAGGTGTGTATAATTGGCTCTCAACATTGCTATGATAGTCTTTGCCAGAAATGGTGAGTGATTCCTTCCACTCTACTCTCACCAGGAAGGAAGGAATTGTTGTATTTAATGACACACTCAACACGTGTCATGTCATGTCATAGGGTTTAACGTGCACATTCAGAGCAAGCTGTTGTAGTGCACGCCTGTCGACAGAAAGTCGGGGTGGGTGAAGGAGGGACCGCTTGCACTGGCAGGTGCAAGGGAGCACTGGCAGGTGCAAGGGAGCACCAGCAGTCCGATCGAGATCGGTAGCAGGCGGGGGTGGGTGGTGGTGGTGCTATGGAATTTTGAATAGAGTAAGTAATATGCCAAAGAGAAAGGTGCGCATTTTGGTTTGAAGGAATTTTGGCGCAAATTTTGAACGTTGATCTGAACTGAAAAAAGGCAGTAGAGCTAATATAGTTTTTGACTTTAGTATATCGAGAGTAGCTTGTTAATTAGACCTAGGTGTTGCTGCGGTGTCTCCCTAGGTTACCCATCGGGCCCTTAGAAAGGACCTGACCGCTTCTAGTTGTGGCATGACAACCCAAGAGAGACTCACACTCAACACATTTCATTTACAGTTTAGCTTTGGACATATGGTTAAGAGCCACATAGTTAGTGAGAGTGGAAACCCGCTGTTGCCACTTCATGGGCTATTCTTTTCAGTTACCAGCAAGGGATCTTTTATATGCACCATCCCACAGACAGGATAGTACATACCACAACCTTTGTTATACCAGTTGTGAAACACTGGCTGGAACGAGAAATAGCCCAATGTACAAATTTCATTGTTTCTTCAAAATGACTACGGCATGACGATCTTCCGCAGATCGGCGGATTTGAAAGCCAAGATGATCACTAACTTGGTTTTGACAATACTTGTTTGTCCCTTTAAAGGGACATTCCAGAGTTTGCTGCAATTTTTAAGATGTTCTCGACTGACAGAGACTTTTTAACGATTGTAATTACTTATGAAATATATTTTTCTACATAATATATTAGTGGCTGTATATTAAACGTGTTTCTGACTGTTCTAAGGTCGACGACAGTCACTTTTCGCACCCTTGTTTTGGGTTCGTACACAATAAATATAGCATATCTAACCGTAATTTCACTTGCAATCCATATTTCGTAAAAGGTAAAAAAAAAAAATCACAAGATTTTCTTCAGACACATTCAGATCCATTAGTAATATTCAAACAAAAACATTTCAATAGCAAGTTTGCATTGGAATTTTTCCAGCATTCTTAAAACGGAAACGTCATGTACCCAGTGTATGGCTATTGTAAGGCAATTCAAAGTGATGTCATTGGAATGCTGACATCATTCAGATTCAAAATTAGCTGTATTATTACAATGCTTTGCCACATTAAAATAAAAACTGGTCTACCAACCTTGACCCCTGTCAAATTTCGATAACAAGCAGACGACGTTGTTTACAGGTTGGTATTTTGTTATTTTTCATAATTGTGGACAAAATATTCATTTTAAGTTTCAAAAGATGAAAGAAATAAAAAGTACCTTTTGTCAAATATATAATTTCAAAAAATTACTGTTGGATATGTTTTATTTACTGTGTACGAAGCCAAAACAAGGGTGCGAAAAATTACAGAGAAAATATTACATGTAGTATTAGAGTACATTTATGCATCACAGAGCAGTCATTTTCACATTGACTGATTTGACATAAGGCTGTCAATTGTGATCATGTTTATTTCATTTGGATGGTATAGCTGTGGCAATTGGTTCCTCATCTAGGAGCAGCCAATCGGATGTATTTGAATCAGTAATGTGTGTGATCATAAATAACACATGGTGCAAGGCTTCAAATATGATGTAAAATATAGGTTGCTGTTAGTTATTTATTTATTTGTTTTTTAATAGCGTGACAATAGAATTCTATCCTGCTAAGATGAAATGTGATCTGCTGAGAATACTGACAGTATGGGACGAGGGAAGGGTTTGGGATAAGACCTAGGACATAGAACCTCTGAGATGTATTTTACTGCAGAATCATGAGCATGGCATGCATTTTTCTCTTGATAAATTACCTGCAATTTTGATGGGGGTTAGTAGCAGGTGATTTTCTATTGTATTTGTGCTAGGTCTTAAATATTGTCTTCTGTTTTGCCTTTTGCAGGCCGCTATTTGAAGCCCTGTAATGGGTGTGTAAGAAATTATGATATGTATTGTGATACAGGATACCTATGTCTCAATATGTCATGATCCAAAGTTCCTACAATTCCCATTCCTCACACACATACACACACACAAACACACACAATTGTAATTTGTATTACCATTACATTTGTACATATCATATGTCACATGGTTGAGTTCATTTCCACGAAGTGGGTGCGTTGGCGAGGAATACATATGATATTGTTTCTCACTTATGAATATACAATCATTATTAGCTAAACCTTTATACGTTTACAGTTTATATTTCAAACATATTAAATGGCAAAATTATAATTGATTTATGCTGTATCTACTGATAAAATACTATTGCCGACAAGATACATCCCTCCACCCCTTGCACAAAAATAACACAGTCGAACCAGAGTGAAACTGAAAAAGGTTTCCCCCCACTTGTGTAAGATTGTCGCACGCTAGTGTTTTGATAGCAATAAACATAAAGATGTTTCCTTTGTCTTTATGTTGGATGACTGGCTATAACCTTGAGTTGGACGCCGTACTAATTATGAATAGTATTCATTATAAATCATACAGGGAAGTTACAAAACGAGGTCATGGCATAGGGTATGACTAAGAGTTTCGCACTTTTAATTATTATTAATTTAAAAAAAAAATTCTTCATATAATAAAACAGCCAATCTTGCCATTTTGTTTCTTTAAAATATGATTTTTTTAAATTATATATATAACAATGCATCTATTAGTATTACCAAATAGATTAAAGATACAGGCATGTGGCATAAAGCAGAAAAGAAAATAGATAACCAAAGTAAGAAAAGAAATCTAATGTTTATATAAATTTATAATGTTGGTAAAATTAATGCCAGTGACAGGAAAAGAAGGAAGTGTGTGGGAGACAATTGTTAAAAAACTTTAGAGGGGTGAGTATTGCCATCATTGCAAAACATAATGCGGGCAGGGTTTTAAAAAAAGGGAGTAAAATTGTCTCTTTTGTGATGTACCACTTGTGAGCTCATCGATGGGGATCGACCCTGGACTGACCGCACAACATACAAATGCTTTACTACTGGGCTACAGGCAGCCCTAAACATCAGCAGCATTTCTTTATTAGATTACAAGACGTGACGGTAAACTAAATAATAAGTACATGTTAGCATATACTATATTGTCATAATGAACGAGATTAAAAACAAAATATTTTGACTGAAATGTAAATATGTTCCTGGCGAATATATATTTAGATTGGCGAAAGAAATTGGAGATTAGCGAATTTTTTGGCGAACAAAAATAGCAACCCAGGGCTAGCCCTGATATGGTTCACTTTGAATATACACACACTCGCACACACACACACACACATATATATAAGAGGTTATTACCAGATTGTTTTTCGGTATCGTCAGTATCATATATTAGGAATAAAAATTGTATTATTCGAGCATAATACATTATTTTTATTCCTAATATATGATATTGACGATACCGAATCATACTAGGGTAATAATCTCTTTATCATATAATCTCAAGCATAATACAACATGTTTTTGTAAACTGTACACACAACTTCAATTTCAGTCCACCATTACTAGATATTCAAATGACATAAGAATATGTGTTCGAATGGAAATGGTGTCAAACTCGAATGATGTCATTTTGGATGTCCTTACATCAGAATAAACTAGTGCTTAACATTGTGTTTTGAAGGCTGGGCAGCTTTCAATGTAGACTTGCTAATTACATGTTTTTATTTGATGATTATGAATGCATACATTGAATTATGGAGTGTCACCCTAGTATGTTTGCTTAAATGTCAATAAGTCTAGTGCGGTGACCTTGATTAATTTGCAAAGTTATCCAATTCTTAAAATATGTGATCTGAAAAAAAATATCACATACTTTGATTGCACTGAAAATATAAGATATTATATGATTTTAGTATTAATTAATAACTCATTACTCAGAGTTTCAGGCTCCTCGCCTTCATCAGATGAGTGTTTATATATATATATATATATATATATACACTGGGTTTTTTATTGTTATGTACCTGTAATTCTCGTGCATTGTGATATATTAATGTTATATAATTATATGTATGTAAATTAAAGAGGATCTCAAAGGGGAACCAGTTAACTTGTACTGAATGTGTTTACCCTCTGTAATTAAGAAGCCTCTTTTTCTTAACTGTAGGTGTTTAGGCATTGTGAGTGTTATGTAGTTACACATGTATAAGACATAAACAGGTGTTTAAGCATTGTGAGTGTTATGTAGTTACACATGTATAACACATAAACAGACTTTGTAAATTTGGCTAATTTTTAACAATAATAATATATTATTATGATCATCATACATATTATTATACTTTTTTCTCATCATTTAGTAGTGTATGTATTCCACAGATAGATTTTAGATTGATCAGGTATTGTGCTAAATTTAAGTAAAGCAGAAATCAATAAAAATGGATGTTCGTTCTTAAGACAGACATTTAAAAAGGAAACAAATATAAATTAATGTTCAAAAGTCTCTCTGTTTATTTTTGGGGTGTTATATTCTATATTTATTTAAAGTGGTTTTTGTTGACGCCAATATCATGTGCTGATACTGGTACAAACATGCTGTTCACTCAATACACCCCTACCATATATGTACCAGTTTGCTGAAAAGTCCTGTGTGCCTATATATATATTTATTAAAAATAATGTCAACACATCATAATGCATATGTTCTTTATTTGTACTTGTAAACATGTCTGTTAATTTGTACTGTGTATTTGTTAATTATATAACATAAATATTTACAAAAATAAAATAAAATAAATATATTTGTTTTAAAACATATTTTGTTTGTATGTTTAATTCTGCAGTGGCAGATCCAGGCTTATATAAAGGGAGGGTAACACAATTCTGAAAAAGCGCACAATAAAAAGTGTTAGTTTGCCATATAAATATACAATTCGAGCTCCTAAATGGACTGAGATTAGTAGGGAATGGGGGTGGGGTGGGGTGGAGTGGGAGTATCATATTCAGTGTAAAATTTTGAAAGAATGATCGGACTCTTGTTTCCAGAGCAATTTAGTATTGAAAATTGTGGATTATAAGTTCAATGACAAGAAACAATTGTTGATAAGTCATTAAGGGAAATTCAAATGGGGGTGATCCACCAATGCTTTGTGTCCTAAGTCTTAAATGTTTTATTTAATGACTCCTCAACCCATTTTGAACTATTTAGCATCCACACATATGATTATATTGAACTATTTAGCATCCACACATATGATTGTTTAGAACTATTTAGCATTCTCACATATGATTATATTGATACTTGGGATTTGAGTGTGAGAAACAATCTGCTGTCACAACTTACGTTGATAGCAAACAGCAGCAAGGATTTTTTTTTATGTGCATATTCCATAGACAAGATGGTGCATACCAAGATATATCATGTACAATCTAATTACTAATATAACCATAGATAGATGTGATAGATGTCACTCTACTCCATGACAAATAGTGGAGGGGGGAGGGGGGGGGGGAAGGACACATGCTCTGAAAATAAAAATTAAAAAAAATTCTGGACCTCTATTTTGTTTAGCTGAAAAAGACCTGATTGGTATTTGTTGCTCTCTCCCCTCTCCCCCCTCCCAGACATAACTATTTTAAGAGTAAGTTTGACCATGTACATTACTAAAACAAATATTCACTGAATCTGTTTACGGTATCTCTACTATTTTAAGGATTCTTTTTCATTTATGTTGATATGTATCTATATCACACAAACATACATTTTTTATAGCTATTATGAAATTTCCATGAACAGTACACTTACAGATTGTTCAATTCTCTTATTTTTCATTATTAATGGCTTTAATCTTGTGTATATTACATAAATAAATAAATTAATTAGTAACCCGGCATAGCCCTTCATAATCCATTGGTAAAGCTCTTGCCTGATGCGATGCGCACATATATGATCGGTCTGGGATCGATCCCAGTCAGTGGGCTCATTACCAAAGACTAGTATATTAAAGGCTGTGGTATGTGCTAACCTGTCTGTTGTATGGTTTATAAAAGATTCCTTGCTACTAATGGAAGAATGTAGGGAGTTTTCTATATGAATAAGTAAAACATTACCCAAAGTTTGACATCTAATAGCTGATATTAATAAATCAATGTGCTCTAGTGGTGTCATTAAACAAAACTTTTAAAGTAACCAAACAAAAGTCAATAGTACTTGGAGAACTTCTTAGCATGAGTGCTTAAGTAGGCCAATACAGATTTAATGATTATAAAATATACAGTAAATGCATATGTTATTTACAGAAAATTTATTTATAATACTTAAATTTCATATTCTAAAACGTTTTTATTTTTATTTTGTTATTTCTAGACCACACTTGAGCAGAAACATATCATATGTCTATGATCTTGGTTGAAAATATAAGTAGGCCCTGGAGACAACAGCTAAAATTAGATCTCTACGAAAATAATCATGATTCACATGACCTAGCTAGTGACGTGAACGGGCGGATCTGTCCAATCGGTACGACCGTTTCATATGACATTGGGACCTTCATGCATAGAGACGATTGTTGTACCAACATGTCCGTCAAAACAGTAAATAAAACGGAATTATGATGAACTGTCAATTTTCTTGGCTCTGGACTTTAACAAATTATTTATTTCCTCGTTTACCCAACGGGCACCTGCCGTTGGATGCGACAGCGACGTCGTTTCACGTGCAAGGTGCGCGTTGCGTTTGACTGGATTGTTTTGACGTTACGTACTTGCGGCATTCTCACCTGTCAAAGGTAACGTGATTTGGCGTGCAGGCTGGTGCAAGATTTGTCACGTTTCAGTGAACGCCAATTAGCAGCTGATTATGGTGGTTTAATCTTGACTTACCAGTTTGATTGCTGTAACAGGATCAACCGAAAATGTAATCTGCAACTGTTGACTTATTTATTATTATTATTATTATTTTACTTTGGTTTGCTCCTTGCATGACAAATGTGACCAGTTGCAAACAAGATGTAGTTGGAACCTTGTGACTTTTCCTTTGGGAATATCCGTCCATGTTTTTATTGTGATAAATAATATTGTTTTATTAATTTATTTTGTTTCGTATGTGATACGTTCTAATATTGGATTAATTACCATGGCAACTACGTTGCATCTTCCGCAACCTCCTCCGCCCAAGCCACACGGTGGTAAACGAGGACCCTCCGGTCCCATACAGATAATTAACTCTAGTGATGATGAGGAAACGGACCACTGTGATAGCATTAGCTTACCAAACCCAAGTCCACGAAACCGTCCTGTCAGTCCGTCTGTGTCGACGTACGGCTGTGATCATGACCATGACTATGAAAACGTTGCTTCGCCGACCAGTAGTACGGCAAGCGGACCTGTTTATGTGCGCCCACCTGGATTTAAACATCACGCACACGAGATTGTTGCTAAATCGAGAATTAAAAAGAAGAAGACTGCAACACCATTTTTGTCGCTCAAAGATGGATTTAGAAGAAGAGAACAGACACCTCCTAAAATGAGACCAAAGAGAGGTGTGTATTTTCTTTATGTATGCTCTTATGTGTTTTGTGTTGGCATGAACTTTTTTTGTTGTTGTTTAGTTTTAAATTATTATGCCCAGATCATTTAGCAATGCTTAGTTTGGGATGCTTTGGAGCCGTTCAAATATTAGTTACATAACACTATATTTTGTCAGAATTAAACACCTTCCTCACCCCCATAACACTCCGTAATGCTAGACCATATACCCAAAATATTATGTAGTGCTTAGAGACATCCCCCACTTCTATAGCATAGTGGTAAAGTGCTCCCTTGATGTGTGATCAGTTTGGGATTGATCCCCGTCAGTGGGCCCATTGGGCGTTTTTACTCGCTCCAGCCAGTGCTCCACAATTGGTTTAACAAAGGCCATGGTATGTACTATCCTGTCTGTGTGATGGTGCATATAAAAGATACCTTGCTGCTAATCAAAAAGTGTTACCCATGAAGTGGCGACATCGGGTTTCCTCTATCAATATCTGTGAGGTCCTTAACCATATGTCTGACGCCATATAACTGTAAATAAAATGTGTTGAGTGTATCATTTCCTTCCTTCTTACTGAGCCAAACTTCCTAAATATCACGTCATGCAACAATACAAAGGGGTGTGTATAATTCAGGCTCTGCCTAAACCTGCACATGGTATGCATGGTAATTACATATTTTCAATGTTATGATTGACAGCAGATAGACACTCGTGCTGTTACACTGCAGACTATCTCCTGTCAATCAAAACATTGAAAGTGTGCAAAAACTACATGTGTATGCTTATCACTCATAAGTTTATGTGGTAAACCGGCCTCGGTGGCATCGTGGTTAGGCCATCGGTCTACAGGCTGGTAGGTACTTGGTTTTGAGGGAATTCTGGTTTAAAGAAGGTCCTGTTTTGAGGGAATTCCAGTTTACAGAGGGTCTGGTTTTGAGGGAATTCTGGTTTAAAGAAGGTCCGGTTTTGAGGGAATTCCAGTTGACAGAGGGTTAGATTTTGATGGAATTCCGGTTTACAGAGGGTTTGGTTTTGAGGGAATTCTGGTTTAAAGAGGGTCCGGTTTTGAGGGAATTCCGGTTTACAGAGGGTCTGGTTTTGAGGGAATTCTGGTTTAAAGAGGGTACAGTTTTGAGGGAATTCAGGTTTACAGAGGGTCTGGTTTTGAGAAGTTTCACTGTACTATTTTTTTAAAATCATTATATATGTTCAAAGGGAATTAAATGTTTTATTTATGTTTAAAATAAAGTTAATGTTTATTGCAAAAGCAGGAGCGGATCCAAGAATTTTAGCAGGGGCGGTCCAGTCTTGAGCTTACCCTGCCAGTAAGTCGCCACGCCAGTTGCGCATCAAAACCTCATAATCGAAAAATCGTTGGTCACGAGCAGGGGGGTCCAGACCCCTTGACCCCCCCTGCGCTCCCCCCCTCCCCCTCCGTGCCTAAAAAGTTATCTGTTTAAATCGCTGTATAGGCAGGCTCCCAATTGCCATAGATGAACATTTAGCCTATGAACTAAAAAACTTGAAAAAATTATTATAGTTCCATCCCTAAGATATAATCAGATTTTTAACATAATATTTTTTCCGCTACATAGCACAGTTTGATGCACAGTCATGGAATATTGGTTGCAACAAAAAATACTACATGTAGATTAGTGTGCCAATTTCCATTTAGGTGGATCAATCTCACACCCCATTAAACTTTAGACAGACAAAAATTAATCACTATAATTACAGGGTTCAAACTTAACAGTCTCCGTATTGTCCCTGGCAACTAAAAACAATGACGGGCGACCAAAAACCCACAGTAAGGTTGCCTGCCTGGCGACCGATAAAAAAAAGAAGTGTTTTTCTTATAATCTCTTATAATCTGTTGCAATATTGTTGTATTTTTTTTAGAAAATATTATTCGGGCAAGTGAAAATAGAACCGGGCAAGTGAAAGTGCTGTCACCACTTGCCCAGATGGCAGCTTAATTTTTGTTTTAAGCACAGACACTGTAATTATATGACAACTAACAGGGGTTTGTGAAAGAAGGGAATGGAGTGGGGATCATTAAACAGACTGTCTTGAGTCTTGAGTGTATTGCCATTGTAACTGGTTTGTAACTAATACAGGCCTTTAAGAAGTCATTTGTTTGGGATTGATCCCTGTCAGTGTGCCCATTGGGTATTTTTCATTCCAGCCAGTGTACCATGATTTATCAAAGGCTGTGGTATGTGCTATCCTGGCTGTGGAATGGTACATATAACATATCTGGGCCCATATTTTCAAAGCTATCTTAACCTATGAAATCATAAAAACATTGTAAACTATGACGTCACTATGGCGTGTGCTGTAGTGACGTCACAGCCTACGATAGTTTTACTATTTCATAGTGCTAAGATGGCTTAAAAAATGTGGACCCTGGCTACTAATGAAAAAATGTAGCAGATTTCCTCTCTCTAAGTCTGTATGTGAAAATGACCAAATGCTTGACATTCGATAGCCAATGATTAATAAATCAATGTGCTCTAGTAGTGTACATTTTCTTTCCTAGAATATCGGGTTCTGTTAATTCAGTATTCTGATCGTTCTGATTTTTGCAGTACTGGATTTTACCTTGTAGTATGCATGAACCGACTTTTTTGTTTTTATTTAAAAAAATTTTGACATTTATCATGAAAACCGTATTATTTAGCGGTCAGCATAGCCCAGTGGTACAGTGCCCGCCTGATGTGCGGTCGGTCTAGGATCAGTTCCTGTCAGCTAACCACTTGAGTTTTTCTCGACATAACTATATGTCCGACGCCGATATAACCATAATTATAATGTGTTAAGTGCATCGTTAAACAAACAAAAAAACAAACAAATAAAATAAAACAACCCAAAAAAACCCGTATTAGGGGCATGTACCATTTGGATCTATGCCTGACCAAGCTACATCATACTGCAGTTGTTCAGAAGTTAGATGATATTGACATTTCAAACAGTCTGTGCACTTAGGCCACTAAAACCTTTCACAGCATATAACAGATTACTAGTAATAAATAAATTATTACATCTCAAAATTATGTGCATAAGTGTTTTGTTTGCACGGTGCTAGCACTTGCAGGAAACATTTTGTTCAATATCACGTCACGAATCATCAAGTTTCAGAGATAGCTACACAATTCTAAACATTAAACAGTAGTTGGTAATCGATTCTCAATCAATTAACAACTGTTGCAAATCAAGATTTTGAAAACAAAATATTCCCTGACATGAGTCCTTATGCATTACCTGGGCAGGTCATAGCCTAATGGTAAAACACTCGCTTGATGCGTGGTCAGTATAGGATCCATCCCCATCAGTGGGCCCATTGGGCTATTTCACGTTCCAGCGGGAGATCCACAAATGGTGTAACAAAGGCTGTGGTATATACTATCCTGTCTGTGGCATGGTGCATATAAAAGATCCCTTGATGCTAATCGAAAAGAGTAGCCCATGCAGTGGTGACAGCAGGTTTCCTCTCTCAATATCCATGTGGTCCATAACCATATGTCTGTTGCTATATGACCATAAATAAAATGTGTTGAGTTCATCATTAAATAACACATATCCTTCCTTCCTTATGCATATATATTGTATTATACTTCCACCCCACAGCTCCTTACACTGTGGCTTTACATAAGTGTATACATAAATGATGTGTTTATATACTTACCATTTGTGACACCCAATAGCCGATATGTATTTTTGTGCTGGGGTGTCGTTAAACAAACATTCATTCATTCCTTATGCATTACCTATTTTTTGTTCATGCATTAAATTTATGATGTGATAACAGGTTGTTATGAAAAGTCAAATAGGTTAGCGGGTTTTCTCTCTCAATATCTGTGTGGTCCTTAACCATATGTTTGATGCCATATAACCGTAAATAAAATGTATTGAGTGCATCGTTAAATAAAACATTTCTTTCTTCTTTTTTTCCATCATTGAAACTGTAGGAATGATTACAGTTGACATTTTCAGCGACAGCTGATAATGGATTTCAATAATTAAGCATGTATCGTAGAAAGCATTCAATCAAGCTGCAGTTATAATTGATCAATGGAACATCAATGAGGCTGAAAAAAAGGTCTCAGGTTTCATCTTAGGCAAAAATAGGGTAGATAAGTAGGAAAAAAGATTCTTAAAAAAAAAAAATCTAATCAAACCAATAAACTGTAATCAGTTGAGATGTTCCAAATCTAGCTTGCTTATTGGCAAAAATATCACAAAGCACGATTTTTAAAAACATAACAAATAAAAGAATAATAATATAAAACAATTTTGCTTTAAAAAAATTCAGGGTTGCTACATAATATTAGGGTAATTTTGGAAGCTGGAAATACTTTTAATTTTTTTTTTTTAGGCCTAATATTCAAATTACAATACTTTTTGTTTTGTTTTTTTGTTTGTTTGTTGAACGACGCACTCAACACATTATAATTATGGTTATGTCGAGAAAAAAACCCAGTGGTTAGCTGACAGGGATCGATTAGGCAGGCACTGTACCACTGGGCTATGCTGCCCGCTAAATTACAATAGTCACATTCTTAAATACCCAATTGCTGGAGCTCAGTGGAAGATAGTAGTCTGAGGTTTGATGTATCATAGGATCCATCTTAGTGGATAAACCCGTAAATTATTGTTTTATCCCATTCCAACCAGTACACCATAGCTCAAAGACCTGTCTTAAGTAGAACATGCTGATAAAAGATCCAAATCAGTTAACCAGCAGTTAGATAGGTTACCTGTCAATCAATCAA
>JAECMU010056626.1:0-15405 GCA_016106625.1 Dracogyra subfuscus | reverse complement strand
AATAGCAAAATAAAACACAAAATGTGATCTATCCGAACATACATTTATACTAACAGTTACCGATTACCCTCAAATACATTTTTTATTTGTAACATAAAATCCTAAGAGTGCCGATTCCAACTGAATTTTGATGTTTCATGTACGTTTTTAAATCTGCGATATATTCCATACACAATTTGACGATTACTGACCTTGTTTTTGTCGTATTTGCGGAAATAAACTTGGTATGACTAAAGATGATAACTTTTTGCTGAAGGACAGTAAAGCGTTTTGTCACAAGTATGTGCTTGTTTACACAGGTACCCCCAAACAGAAACCCATAATACAAATACTATAATTACATATATATATATATACATAACGTTACTATAATACATTTGACGTTATTGTTTGGGGATACCTGTGCTTGTTTACATCAGATTTGATGGTGACATCAATTCACTTCACGTTGCGCGTTCACTGATTGGATCATATTTCATTTGTTCTTTGTTCGCATTGGTTAACTTTCAGCGGGCAATATCACTTTTGATCGGACCGGTGGGACAGCAACCGAAGGCAATATCACAATTTACGGAAGGTCATGTGACTGTTTTTCGGCCAATGAAAATACAAATATATTCTCATTATGTAATAATGTATGGTATTTCTTGCGACCTCGTTATGCGCCATTCCAGTTTCGAGCATCCCGACCGTGCGGTGCCGTTCAAATTCAGATAGGCGTAAAAGCCGTTTAAAATTAATCAGAGTTGTTTTTCTAGACAATAGTTTAGGCCTCTACCGTTTTCCGTTGCAAACTTAATAAAGACATGTGCACTTGTACCACGTGATCAGCAAATCTCGTTACGAGTCTTGCACGTGCGGCGCACGAACAACACGTGCGATTGCAATATCGAGTATAAGGTTTAGAACATAATGGTTGGGCACATGTCTCCTGAACATGTTATTATTTTACAACTTGCGATTATGATTTTATTCAACTTTTTACCATGCACAGGAACTTTTTTCCGCTAGTATATAATACACAAATGCACGTAGCTTCTTACCCGCGTCACTGACAGTGATAGCTGCTGCTCCAGTAGCTGCATGTTCCGTAACTCCGACATAATCTGTTGATAACAATTATACTTCCCATTAACTGTTAATGCAAACGATAACGAAAGGGTAACAATATTTTAATACATCGTCTATTCCAGTATGAAACGCGATATGTTGCAGATGTGTTTGAGTGAATGCTAGTACTTTGCCTGAAACTTTTAACCATGTCTTATAGTATTAGACCTACTTTGTAATCCAGGCAAAAATGCTTAGTTACTAGTTTGAAAGGAAGGAAAGAAATATTTTATTTAACGACGCACTCAACACATTTTGTTTTACAGTTATATGGCGTCAGACATGATTAAGGACAACACAGATATTGAAAGAGAAAACCCGCTGTCGCCACTTCATGGGCTACTCTTTTTGATTAGCAACAAGAGATATTTTAAATGCACCATCCCACAGACAGGATAGTACATACCACGACCTTTGTTTTAGTCTAAACGGCCGTACCAAGCTCAAAATAACTAGAGGACAACGAAACTAAATAATTAGGACAAAATAATATAGTCTTCTCCAGCTATCCAGAGAGAAAAGAGCACTATAAAACTGAACACGGCCGTTTTTTTCGTTTTTATAGATAACCACACCCGGCCACAAAGTATGGCCTTGATCTCGATCGGTGTGGGATCGATCCCCGTCGTTGGGCCCATTGAGCTATTTCTCGTTTCACGCTGTGCACCTTGCTGCTAGTTGAAAAAATTTGCGGGTTTCCTCTCTAAAACTAAATGTCAAAATTACCAAATGTTTGACATCCAATAGTCAATTATTAATAAATCAATGTGCTCTAGTGGTGTCGTTAAATAAAACAAACTTTAACTTTAACCGTCAGTGATTCCAAATACTTTACAGTTACTGTAATGTTGCTCTCATACTACCAACTGTCACGACGGAGTTGGCAAACTGGCCGATCTCTCGACTTCTACGACTGTCCAGTTGCTCTTACAACTCGATTATCGTCGTATATTAGCTGTTAATATGAACGCATCCGCCATAAGTCGGGAGATGGGAAATTACAACGCAGCCATCGTCGTAACAGTTGACAGTCTAATACTAGCGTAATGATTACGCCATCTGTGTTTTCATTGGCTTCCACTGGGATCTAAGGCTGAAGCGGCCAGAAGGATCTAATTTCAGACTAGGATTTACACCAATGACACCAACACCAAACACATGGACAAAATATAGTTGTATAAATGATACACCACAGTAGATAGTGATCTTAATTAACTCTGTGTGATACACCGGGCAATACCTGCGAGGTGGTGGCAGTTTCCATTCCAGAAAAATAAGACGAGTTACTTTATACAGTTTAACAGTGCAGTGTAATTTAGCTACTCTACCCCGTGAACTCTTTAATGATAAAACCCTCCCATTAACTTTTAATAGTTGCCTGTCGCCACATATCACAACTTATAAACAGTGTCAGTGCCTCACTCAAATGTGAGTACCCCCTAAATCCCATTTTCGACTCAACGATGAACAAGTTTTGAATTAAGCGTAGGACCTACCTATATTTACATTGTTTTCTTTGAAGTTCACAAAATAGTTTTGTCCAAATGTGTCGACACCAACCTAAAAAAAAGAAAAGATTTTAAACAATACTAATAACATACAAATCCTTTCGCATGTGCTTTTTGTATACAATTTAGTTTTGCTGAAATCAGTTGGTAACTACCAGAAATCCTATTATCATTATGTGCATACCAGCATGGTTAACAACAAAGCCTACGTCCTCAACCCAACCACCAAAACTTCACTTACTTTATGCCGAAATGTACTTTATTCAAACATCTACAAAACTTTCATATCCCACTTATCGATATTTTGTTTTTAATAAAGTTCAGTTTTAATAAAGCATTCATAGCGCTAATTATGTTTGCATAAATAACTCAGAAATATCAAAATTGTAATGGTTATTTCCTTGGTGAAAAATGTTGGATTTTCCCATCAACATAAACCTTAGCTGTTTAAAATGTATAGCAACACGGCTTATGGCAGACAGCGTTAACAGAAATGGAACGTACACACAGTATATTTAGTCACATAAATTCTTTTAGCAGGTCATTTAGTAGGCCTTTACAACGACCCTGCCTTTTACAATAAGCCGATATTCTTAGTATAGAATAATACAAGACGTTTACCTTAGAAACCATAGCAACGGCAGCACCGAGGCGTCCCGCCATTATACACTGATTAGCTCCTTTTCCACCACATCCAATGATAAATTTGCTTCCAGTGATGGTCTCTCCTGGCTTAGGATGTCGTGGAACATAACTGAAAATTTATTACTAAAAAAATAAAATAAGAAAGAAAGAAAAAAGAAGCTATGTATTGGAGGAATATCAAAATTGTAATGGTTATTTAAAAAATCCTTGGTAAAAATATTGGATTTTCCCATCAACAAAAACTTAATTTAAAAAAAAAATAATTATGCAATCATAGTTGAGACTTCCCCTTTAAAATGTGATTCGATTTCGTTAAACAAAGAAAGAAAGAAAGAAAGAAAGAAATGTTTTATTTAACGACACACTCAACACATTTTATTTACGGTTATATGGCGTCAGACATATGGTTAAGGACCACAAAGATTTTGAGAGGAAACCCGCTGTCACCACTTCATGGGCTATTCTTTCCGATTAGCAGCAAGGGATCTTTTATTTACGCTTCCCACAGGCAGATTAGAACAAACCATGGCCTTTGTTGAACCAGTTATGGATCACTGGTCGGTGTAAGTGGTTTACACCTACCCAATGAGCCTTGCGGAGCACTCACTCAGGGTTTGGAGTCGGTATCTGGATTTAAAATCCCATGCCTCGACTGGGTTCCGAACTCAGTACCTACCAGCCTGTAGACCGATGGCTAACCACGACGCCACCGAGGCCGGTTGTCGTTAAACAAGCATTATATTCCTTTGTAAAATGAATTTAATTCGCAGTTGGCTAACGACACTGCATAATGTAACTGTGCAGCAACGTGGGTAACTAGTTCTGTAGCTCTATTAGCATATGAAACATTTCCTCTGCATCGAACTAAAAATTATAGAACGGAAAACACTATACTTTTTAATTCCTTTTTAAAAGAGATTTTAAATAATCTCTCGCCCAATTCCTCCCCCCCCCCCCCTCCCCCCGGTTATTGTGAAGTGACTGTACAAAACTGTAACCCGAGTACTATGCTGCAGGACATAACACAAGATAATATTTAGATAAACTAAGGTACCGGTATAGATAAGTGTAAAGTAAATAAAGTCAGGCCATTTTTCTGAATATAGGTCCCAGTGTCAGAAGCATATTTTGGCCACGGCAGTTGACGTCTGTACATAGTGGTTATTGTGCAAGGTAGCTTCAAGGGAGAATCTGAGATTTCCGAGGATGTATGGGGGTGGAGGTGGGGCTAGATTGTAAAAGAACACTACTTGTACCGCCGAGATCCGTGTTTTTATGTCGTTTTAATTCTTTATTTAGTTTTAGTCTGTGATGCAATAAAGACTGTGGTATATGCTGCCACGTCTGTAATATAGGAACTTCATATGATCTGTTTGTTCTTTAGCTCCATTTTCTAAACCAAATGTCTAAAAAAGGAAGGAAATGTTTCTTTTAACAACACACTCAACACATTGTATTTACGGTTATAAGGCGTCGGACATATGGTTAAGGACCACACAGATATTGAAAGAGAAAACCCACTTCTAGGGCTACTTTTTCGATTAGCAGCAAGGGATCTTTTATATGCACCATTACACAAACAGAATAAGTAACACATACCACGGCCTTTGATGTACCAGTCGTGGTGCACTGGCTTGAGCGAAAAATAGCCCAATGGGCCCACCGACGGGTATCGATCCCAGACCGACCGCGCTTTAAGCGAACACTTTACCACTGGCCTACGTCCCACCCCAAATGTCTAACAACTGCATATGTTAGACACCAAGTAGCCGTAGTTTAAAATGTTTAGTGACTGGTATATCAAAGCCTGTGGAATGCACTGTTCTGTCAATGTGAAAGCAAAACACTGTTTTTTTTCTGTACGAATATATATCCTTTGTCGCGGCAGCACGTTTTCTCTCACCCGAATGTCGAGACAACTATGTTTTAGACACTAAATAACCGTAGCATAAAATGTGCCGAGACGTCTTCCCTTTTAATTGTGGTACGAGTCCCTATATACGTATGCAATGGAACTGGAAGAATGGAAATGGTCTCCCACCACAATTACGTTAAACATTATACCGATTACCTATATAAGACTTTGATTTGCAGTGATTATTTTTATGACGCATTTAAGTTGAATTATTACCTAATCAAGTCCTGCACAATGCTTCCAACTACAGTCACATCCATGTTGCAAATAGTTGATATATACCACTACTATAGTAAGGCGTACAGTTGTGTTGACACTTGAAGCGCATTCGATTGGTTATCTGAGCTATGTCGTTATACTGTACTGGCCTCGGTGTAGTGGTTAAGCCATCGAACATAAGGCTGCTATGTACCGGGTTCGCAGCTCGGTGCTAGCTCCAACCCAGAGCGAGTTTTAACAACTCAAGGGATATGACTAAGATCATATCAAAGACCACCAACCACAGACAACTAATTAACTATGCACTAACCATCTGACCTGGGCAGACACGGATAGACAGCCCAGATTAAAAAAAAAAAATAATAATAATAATTACATGTAACAACGAAAATAAATCGAAATCAAATGTTTAAATTTCAGGGAAGGAACAGAAAACATTCGAGACAGTTTTACTGGCACCGGTAATAGAATTTGTAGTCTGCGCAATATGAATGTAGTAGAAGACGGATATCACTTAATTTGTTCTACTGTGTCCTGTCTACAGTAAAAAAGAGATACATATATTAAACTTTTTGTTATTGTAATAAACCATCAACATTTAAATTAATACAACTGCTGTCCAGCGGCAATTCAAAACAGCTAATTAAATTGTGTAAGTATTTGAACACTGCAAACACACATAGAACAGACAACATTGACATAATAACATATGTTATTATAATATTATTGTATATTATTGCTATGCATATATTTCTCATTTACTATAGAATTTTATCGATTGTAACCCAATGCTAATGTGCACATTATATTATTTTATATATAAATATTTATGTATGACCACAAAATGTATACATTTTGGTAAAAATAAAATGTGTAAATAGTTAAATTAAGCTGAATTTATTTGCGTATATAATGGCTTGAATTTTCCGGCCATATCAGAAATCTTTCAAAAACACACACACACNNCTAAGAAAAAAAAGAAAGAAAAAAAAAGAGGAAAACGTGTTTGCGGGAACATTCCTAAAAACACCAAACCCTTTCTTTCTTTTTGTTGTTCTTTGGGTTGTTGTTTTCACTACATTTTAAAAACTCTTTGCTAAATGTCACCAAGTATAATCCTTTAGTTAATTAAAGGTACGATCCCTGTGGTTACGTAATACTTACCGTGGCACATCAGTAATTAGTCTCAGAACTGAAGAAACAAAACATCTGATTTTTTTGCGGATGCATCGCTATAGTATGTTCTATAATAGTATCCATCTCAGTAAGTCAGCAATGAGTATATATTATTATATTTTAAAGGGACATACCCTAGTTTCAGTTCATGAAAATTAACATTAAGTTTAGTTTAATTTACAAACCTGTAACACATTTTGATAAAGTTACAATTGAGTGAAACATGAGTCTTTGACTTTGAAATGGTGAAATACCCTCTAAAATAGAATAAAACTCTACTACATAACTGTTACTTCTTAGAGGCACGCGCCTTTTAAAAAATATGAGAAATGCATTTTGTGATATTAAAAAACATCGGGATGACCAAAAACACTTCGAATGTACGGAAATGGATACTTTAAACAATAAAATTTAAGTAAAGTATGATTTCAGTTATCAAAAAACGCCTCTAATAGTAAAAACTATGTCTTAGTGTTTAAAAACTAGGGTATGTCCCTTTAATTCAAAATGAACCATCATTGTCAATGTCGAAATAACTGTATTATGTTTTGTCCCTACAGAACAGAACAGAACAGAACATAACTTTATTACACTCATTTCATTCATTTCAACTGATTTTCGTGCTTATATCCAATTAAGGTTCAAGCACGCTGTCCTGTGCACACACCTCAGCTATCTGGACTGTCTGTCCAGGACAGTGGGTTAGTTGTTAGTTAGCTAGTGAGAGAGAAGAGGGTGTAGTAGCCTTACACCTACCCATTGAGCCCTTAAGAACTCGCTCTGGGTTGGAGCCGGTACCGGGCTGCGAACCCTGTACCTACCAGCCTGTAGTCCAATGGCTTAGCCACTACGCCACCGCCACCACACTCATTAACCCACAGACTGAAATGATAATCGGGAGTGTTTTCTTACTTAATTGGTACTTTCTCTCCGTGGCCCGTACGTACTGTGTTTTCTGATTGGCAGGTGTTTATTTAGACTTTCTTACGCTCAGACCGTTACACAATGGCATATGAGGAACCTGATATAACTGTAGTGACAAGATAGGGTTTACGGGAGACAGTAGAACAATGGTATTAATACAAATGCAATACAGTAATAGAGACAGTAGTATAATACAAATACAATAGAATAATAAAGAAAGAAAGAAATGTTTTATTTAACGACGCACTCAACACATTATAAATATACGGCTATATGGCGTCAGACATATGGTTAAGGACCACACAGATATTGAGAGAGGAAACCCGCTGTCGCCATTTCATGGGCTACTCTTTCCGATTAGCAGCAAGGGATCTTTTATATGCACCATCCCACAGACAGAATAATAGAATAATAAAGGCAATAATAAAATACAATTAGAAGAAAGTAATGTAATGTTCCATTTTTGTAATTACTACCAAAATGTGCGTACACATATATATGTATATACTTGGGTAGTGATAGACTGTAAATAATTATAGGCCAGCGTTCTTTTAGGGTTTACTGCATTTATCAACAATTTCTTTTATTAATAATTTAATTTATATAGTCTCCTCATTAGTTGTTTAAATTTTAACATACTTGGTTTATTATAATATTATGCCTTAAGCAAATGTTTACGGGAGTTAGTGAAATAAGTACATGACCAAAAAAATTAAATTATTTATAAATATCACAGAGTATTGTGGTGTAGGCCCCTATCCACGTCGTTCGAAGTCACTCTTGAATAAGGCAAAGTTATACTGGCATTAGTTGTTTTTGTTACGCCGAAAGGCCGTTTACATTACCATAGTGCATTGCATCTGTAGGGTAACCAGTATTTCAGAATCCAGTATGGAGTCGTTGAGTACCTTTTGTAGGTCAAGAAGACTTCTTAGCGCGGCTAGAAATGCATTTAGAACCTATTCGATGACACGAGTCGCCGCAACACATGCCAATGTAATTGTTAACTAATATGTTACAATTCAATGACACAGAACATCATTTTATTTTGTAAAAATTTTTGGAAGTTGGGTCTAAGAGACCGAAACTTGCGAAAGGCTGTAGCCCGTGTTAGCGTATATTTTGACTAGTGACGTCTAGACTATAGTTAGCCCGAGTACTCTGATTGTAAGAGAGCTAGACTGACATTTGGACATAAATACGCTCTCATTACAGTCACAGATCAACCTATGTATTTTTTGGCAATTCATGACAACCAGACAAAGGTTTCTGCTCTAGAGTCTAATAGTAATACTAATTATCACAGCAAATTGAGCAATCCTATGTTTGACGTCAAAAAACTTTACATGGATAATTTTTGAGCTAACTGATAAAAAATAAAAAATGCACATATTAATCACAAATACACACACAACAGAAAGAAATCCGACGGCACCCACATTCAGCTATGCTTCATGCCATTCCATCACAACGATTACAAACCTCCGTGACCTATTTCGTGACGTAGATCACGTGATCGCCCACTCAGCCATTCCATCTACCAGGGGCCGTCTCAAAACAACAAGTGCTTGACAATCACAAAAAAAGTTTGTGCAGCACTCAGGGTTTTATCACCTGTTGCTAGACTCCGAATATCGGCACCATTCCCCAAGGCTATGTCGGTTTTTTTTCCCAATTTGGAGTTTAGAAAAATCCCAATATAAATGCTAAAACTTCCTAATTTGTATTTGTTTCCTTTTAATATTCTTGAAGCTCTTTTCTATTGTTTTTTATTAAATCATTGATCGCTTTCGATAAGAATAAACAACAATCAATATTTTTGTGGCTTTTAACACGATTTTGAAAGGGAACACAAAATTCCCAATTATAGTTGAAAGCCATGGGAGTCAAGTCAAATTTCAGAAATAAAACCCTGGCACTGGCCCACCTTTAAATTGTGTACAAATTCCTGTTCTACGAAACCGTCCATTTTATGCTTGAAACGTTCTTTACAACATGCACATTTCATCGCAGAAACACAAAACAAAACTAATCCATGTTGTAACGTTGCTTGGTATGAGATGGTCCCTGTAACTGTTGCACAAGGCGGAATCACACAGTAATTTTTTAAAGTTGAAAAACACTTCTTCTTACATGAAACAAAACACATTTTTTAAAACACCCAAATGTGTAGGAGGATGGGACATACATTTGGACAGTTATCAACGCTCAACGGTAGTAAAAGATTCCCACTCTTAATACAATTACAGTTCTATGTTTGACATTAAATGCCTTTACATCACAAATATTCAAGTTCCTTGATTAAAAACATTTCATATATTAATCACTAATTGACAAACTAGTGATTTCCCTAGAAATTTGGCAAGGCATGGTACACCAAACATTTTTAGGGCATTTTCATCATTTTCAGGGCACTTGGTTTTTCCATTAAAAATACACAAAAATTAACTGAAATAAAAATTAATGTAATTTATGCACTTGCTTTAATAAATGAATGGCAAAAGATATAAAAGGCATATTTTATTAGTTAATAATACATTTTGGGGTGTTTTATAAAGGCAATTTTATAATTAATTAGTAAAAAAGGCTTCTTTAATCTCAGGGCAGCATGGTGCTAGACTATTGAGGCATGGTGCTGCGCCATGCCAAAACAAGCTAGGGAAAACACTACAAACTACATGAAGAAATCCGGCTAAATACGTAGTTACTGACAGGTTCCTTCCAGTAGTGTGTGTATTGGTACTATAAAGGTTGATGATAGATTCCAGTACTTGCAAATCATCGTTTTTGCTTTGTTCATAATAAATATACAACATATCTTAAATTCTTACCATAATTTCACTATTATAAAAATTACATACATTGTTTTATTTAACAACACCACTAAGAACATTGATGAATTAATCATCAGGTATTGCAAGTCATTGTGACACTGTGAATGTAACTGCCTTTAGAGAAACTAGCAACACTTTTAGATTACGGTTACCAGGAGCACCAAGGCAGGGATCTTTTGTATACACTTTCCAAGAGAGCACAGCACATCATGGCCTTTGATTTAACAGTTGTGGGTCATTAGTTGGTACTGAAATGAAAGTCAGTTTATAGCAAAATGAGTAATAACTAACAGATCTTTCAATTCATTGTTTATTACTGTTAGTGACAAAATTTAATAAAAGTCATGATATCACACCAGTAATATTTGACCGTTAAGAATGTTGTTTGACATTGACATGAGAGGGTGGGGCAAATGTTTATCCAGGTGTTCTGCGGGTCCGAATATAGTCTCCATCCCAAAACAAATTGGCACTGAAAGTTTCCAATTTATGTACTAAAGATTCTCGGTATATACGTATCTATATGTATATTTAATTATATCTGCAGGTTTTACTAATTTAATTGTGGTGTACTGCATTATTCAGGTAACCCCAGGTATGATTTACATTGCTATTTTCTCCAATCTCAGGGTGCCCTGGCAAAATATCCTTACATATATTGACACACACAGAGAAACACACACATTGACTCAGTGTTGCACATACTTGTTGATGGAACATTACTGTAGTGAAAAGAGATATATTCTTGCAATGTAGTATAAATCTATAAAAACTGTATTTAAAGGCATATCATTTTATATCAATACTTGGAACACATTTATTAATTGCTTTTTCTTTTCTTTCAAATTTCAGTTTCATAATGAAACCTCAAATGACTTGAAAATTACAGATGACCTTCCAGAGGTAGAAGTTTCTCACAAAGAATTCAAATATGTTGAGAAATTGTTACCAAAACTAACAGTACCTGATCCACCCCAGCATGGCAGTTACCCCACCCCATCTGGGTGGGTTGCACCTACAGGTAACATGGTTTCACCTCTGAACATTAAAGGGACATACTCTAGTTTACTTTACCCTAGTTTCAGCCTGTGAAAATTAACACTAAGTTTAGTTAATCTACAAACCTGTAACACATTTGGTTAAAGTTACAAGTATGTGACTTCGACATGGTGAAATACCCTCTAAAAATAGGCTAAAACTTGACTCCATAACTGTTATTTCTCAGACACACATGCATTTTGTGATATTAAAAACAACAGGATCACCAAAAACACTTTGAATGTACAGAAATAAATAATCTAAATAAAATCTAAGTAAAGTATGATTTCAGTTAGCAAAAACAGTTCTTGTAGTAAACAATGTGCTGTAGTGTTTAAAAACTAGGGTATGTACCTTTAAAGGATTGTACCATTTAAAAAAAAAAAAAGTATTGCCAGTAATATGGTAAACGTCCTGATAATGTGGATAAGAATTTTGTGCAGTGGTGCCCACTTTCTTACAATTTATTTAATATAAACTGCATTATTTTCTGACTTGTTGTTATGTTGTTTTAAACATGTTGAACTAACATTTCCTTATTAGTAAGTACTTTGTTATATTCTAGACTTTTTAATTTGTGAGACTGACTTCTTAGACTGACAATATGATCTGTATAAACTTTGTATAACAATGTTTCTTCAATTTCTAGAGTGCAAATAGGCAGCAGATGAGGAAATCAAGTACTATTACTTAAAATACTGTCTGTGCTTACCGGTAACAGTTTTTTTAACTGTTACCGGCAACAATATTGCAACAGATAATGATTATAAAAGAAAACATTAAAAAATTTGTTTTAAAAACAAACGGTCGCCAGGCAGGCAACCTTACTATGGATTTTCAGTCGCCATGGGCAATTGGGCGACCTTTAAGTTAGAACCATGCTACTTTATAAACTGAGTAATCACTATATTTGTTTTCAGCATCATCAACTACGCATCCATACTTCATAAAAAGAACTAAAAACCATATGTTCCCGGTGTACTTGGAGACTTCACATGCGGGAACTAGGCAACTGGTGAAAATTAAACAAGTGGAAGGAGATATTTGGGTAATATCTTACATATTCATTGTTATATATATCTAAACTAATTCAAGTGTTTTTACAAATTGTGAAAAATGGAGATAAGATAACAATATAAATGGCTTATTGAAATACTGTACAATTTATTAAGTTCGCAAGTCTTAGCAATTCAGTGGGTAGGTGTATGACTTCTCTATCACTAACATCTAACCACTAATTCGCTATTCTGGACAGGCAGCCCAGATAGCTGAGGTGTGGGCCTAGGACAGCATACTTGAACCTTAATTGAATATAAAAATGACATAAGTATAAATAAAGACAATTTATTCATAGGCAGTGATTTACATTGGCCACTTCTACTATCCCCACTGCCTGTGCGTTACCAATGTCATGCTTACAAGTATACAGCTCACTAAATCAGTTATTACTTTCAAAAATAATGAATGCCATATTTACAAAGTAAAGTTTCATTGTTATTTGACAGGCATTTGAAGCAGACCTTAGGAGGCACCTAGAACAAGTAACTGGAAAGTCTGTCTTCACTCGTGTTCATGAAGTGTCACGTTATGTGCAGGTCAAAGGACTCCATTTAGAGGAAGTGTCAAAACTGCTGCTGCAGAAAGGATTCTAATGTGTTGAAAATGATATAAATTGATTTGTTTGCTTTTTGTTACTTTTTTATTACTGAAATGAAGTGTGGGTTTGCAAACATGTATGGAAGGTTTTTTGTAGCAAGAAGACTTTAAAAAAAAAAGTGAACCTTCAGTGAAGAAGGCATTTTATTATGGTGTTATTAACAAAAAATATTAAATAGGGAGCATCCACCCACTGCACATCAAGGTACCCCACCCTTAGGTACAAGCTTGGTTTTATAGTATGATAAAGAATGGCAGTTAAAATATTTGTTTGGTGTTTTTTATCGGGTGCATCAAAGGATAGTGAGGGCTGGATATTGGAGTACTAATGAATTCCAATTGCAGTTGTTTACTTTGACATATTCTTATTATTCATTTCACAAGGCTGTGAGTTTGTGTTGACGTATAGCCAGGACTCTACCCTCAGAGGACCGGCCTCGGTGGCGTCGTAGTTAGGCCATCGGCCAACAGGCTGGTAGGTACTGGGTTCGGATCCCAGTCGAGACGTGGGATTTTTAATCCAGATACCGACTCCAAACCGTGAGTGAGTGCTCCACAAGTTTGACATCCAATAGCCGATGATTAAGTAATCAATGTGTTTGTAGTGTCGTTATACAAAGCAAACTTTTTGTTTCAAGAAACAATTTTAAAGGCATCTCACGGATTGAACACGCACGCGGGCGCACGCGCAAACATAAAAAAGAAGAAGATAATAACAAAATACACGCACACAACCCTGGGAAAGGAGTATGAATGAATGAATGTTTAACGACACCCCAGCACGAAAAACACATCGGCCACCGGGTGTCAAACCATGGTAATTCAAATAAAGTGATGATCAACATCAATATAAAAATTCAAGGTTCGAACAAAAACAGTGAAAAGAACTGTACAAAAACACAAATATAACAGAATTTTACGGATACTGAATTTTACTCAAAACTTCAAATTTGTGCTGTATTGGCCACTCTCAAAGAGAATATTACACCCGTACACCACAATGAGGTTACAGCACGCGCAAGGGGGTTGAAAGGAGAGTCTGGCAACTTCGAGCCGTACTACTGTAGCAGTTAAGATGAGGTTCAAAATAACTAGTTGGGAATTCATCTCTTTATTTCCGCGACTCGTGTATGTATGTATATATATATATATATATATATATATATATATATATACAGACACCCCTATGGGTAAAACGGGGGTGTAATATCAACAGGGTGGCTCCCAACTATTCACCAAAAACCTGCATGTAGCTTGTCTATGCCTTGACTGTCGGGGAAAAAAGATGTGTCCCAAGTCAGTGAGAAAATTATGCAAGCTTGTGCAGTTAAGTGTTCAGGTAAAAAAGGTTAGTGTTAAGAGTTAGCAAATGAAAATAATAGAAACAGATCAATACAAGTAAGCTAAAGGTGAACAGCACACACACACTGCTGTACTGTGAGTGTTTGTCAGGTTAGGCTTCAGTCCATACTGGTTACACTGAAACAATGCAATCTATTAAATATAGAAATAGTCTGCCACAAGAAATATTAATTACTTGGGATACTTCTTTATACTTAAAATTAATATATTTACAGTTATAACTTATTAACATATGTAAAACCCACGTGTACTACACTACTAAATTTTTTTTTAGTACAACGGTGTAGTAATAAATACAACACCACCACATTTTCGTCCTATACTACAGGCGTTTTCACGTTCCAAGTCCAAGTCCAAAGGGTTTTACGTACACGTTCAGAACAAGCCTTGGCCGGTTCCCCTCGTCTGTGACAGGAAAGTTTTCACGTTTAAATATGGCGCCTCTTATTATATTAACCTTGTTCAGGGAATCACGTGATCATGTTTCACGGCATCGCATTTTTATCCAAGGACGGAACTTTGTGAAGTACTTTGCCAGGATTGTAATTCATGTTTTGGCTCATTCAGCTGTGGGTCATCTAGAGTTACGAAGCATGTTTGTGTCTGCTTAGCTGGTGGACAAAAGAAAAGAGTTTTCGCCATCAAGGTATACACTAGTTTACACGCATGTAGGGCATGTTATCTACTAGTTCTCCGGTGGTATGCGCTATTTTTAGAAAACTCCGATATTGGCCATGTTGATTCATCTGAAGCTAGTAGACCTATATACTATACTAGTGTATTTACACTTGGGTTGTGAGAGACAAGTTATTAGAACTGTAATAAATAATAATTCACTGAGGACAACCAATGAAGATGTTCAAATGATAGACGCGAGGTATGTGTGCGCAGCTACTAGACCTCTTAAACTTGAGCATTCTGACTTATTTTAAATAGAAGATCAAACTGTAGGTAAAAACAAAAAAGAGAAAACTTTATTTTTAATCAAGCTGACGATATTATCATCTGCCTCCCCCCC